>JBBMEF010046886.1:0-13271 GCA_037832685.1 Sicyos baderoa
TTATTTTTCCGCATTTTACAGTCATGCATGTAGTAAAGACTTAGAGTTAGGCTCATTTTGGGTCGGGTCTTTACAGAGACGAAGTATTTTGGCTTCGACGAAGCGTTGCTTCGTTGTGACTGGTTCGTTGGCTTCGAAGTGACGAAGTGTTGCTTCGTCTAGTTGGCTTCGTAATGACTTGTTATAACGAACACCTTCGTCAGGAACTTCCCTTCGTTAGTTGAGAACTTTGCTTTGCTTCGTTTGCTGCAAACAAACTAAGAAGAATTAATTCCTTAAAACACAACACATTTGCATACAATCAGGCACTTTTTCTTGAGCCAAACTACTAAAATGCATCCTACTCAGAAAACCATAGGATGTTTCGCTTAAGCGAAAGAATTTTATAACAGAGCGAAAGTTCATATTAATTTCATAAAATATTAGCAAATTCTCATATAAATATATCTTATTTTCCTATTTTAACTCTCAATTCTAAAGACTCGACCCAATATTGCACCGCGTATTTAGTATTGTAAAGACCCGACCCAAAACAGAGGTCTAAACCTAGGTCTTTACTGAGCAACTACTCTAAAACCGGACAAAAATTAAACACTAGCTTAAACCACCTCAACATATTTATTCCTTTTTCAAAGGTTTGCAAACAGAGTTTTAAAATGAAGATACAAATGGTCGGGGCACCCCTTTAAATAGCAGCAAATTCAACAAGAATCAAATAATAACTAGAACTCCCTAGTTTTAAACAACGTTATTTGCGGAATTGAACTTATCATCTAACCTATCCCATGATCAATCCAGCATCAGTCAGCCACCCCGATACATCACGTGAGTACCTGCGGACATGCCACAGAAGAAAGGAAAAAAGGGTGAGTTCATAAACTCATTAAGGCTTCCTTCTAACGATTAACAAACTTTTAGACACGAGGCCCCTAATAATGAACAAGTAACAGTGGGCGCTAGGCCCCTCTTAGCGAATGGGCGAACCCCTTTAATTAGTTTGGGCGAACCCCATCTAAGTAATTTGGGCAAACCCCTTTAGTTAAATTGGGCGCACCCCCTCTAAGTACTTTGGGCGAACCCCTCGTTAGTAAATTGGGCGAACCCCTTAGATAAATGGGCAAACCCCTCAGGAGTTGCATTATTCAACATACAATACACACACTATGATTACGTACACTACGACATTATCAAGATTTCAACCAGAACTCTATGTTTCGGACTAGCATGCTCGACAGTGTATATAGTAACTCATGCAAAACTCCCTTACCTTGGCCGAACCTCCCAAGAATCAACAATCCAGCTGCGAATGGGCTTTTCCTGAGCCTTTACCAATTTCCGCGACCTAAAACACACAAATGGGTCAGATCTAGCACCTTAGACTACCAAAAACAGACTCAGGACGTCGAAATTACCCAAAATGAAGCTTCTAGAATTTTGGTCAACGGTCAACGGCGGCGGCGCGTGGGACTGCGCGCGGGTCAACGGTCAATGGCGGCTTGCGGACGCGTGCTAGGCTCGGCAGGACGCGGCTCGGGCTGGCCCAACAGCAGGCTCGGACTGGCCCAACAGCAGGCTCGGCGATCCAACGGCTCGCGTGCTTCGGCTGGAGGCTCGAGAAGATCCACGGCTCGCGTGCTTCGGCTGGAGGCTCGGGACGCGCACGAGGCTTGGAACCAGGCTCGGACTGATCCCAGCGCGCGCGTTGCTTCGGTTTCTGGTTCAGCGAATCTGGCGGATCTGCGTGGTTCGGAGCTAGGCTCGGGTTCTAGGTCTGGACGCAGTCCTAGGTTTGATTCCAGCAGCAGATTTCGCCCAAAACTCTTGTTTTTCTCCTGTTTTTGCCAAACAAAAACGATTCTCAGCCCGATTTCGATTCCAAATTCAAGTAGTTGATCAATAAAATAAACCTAACCTTTTTCCAAAACCAAAACTTGATTTTGGCGCTGCTCGAGATGATCTGGTTTCTGATTCTTCACCCAAAAAGTCCAATTCTTGCCCCGATTGCCACCAATTCGATCCCGAGAACCGATACGATGAAGCCACGAACTAGTGATGAAGGAAACTGAGGTTTGGGATGGATTTTGAGAGAAACAGAGAGGGAAGAACGATGAATTCGATCGAGATCCTGAGTCGTTTGGGGTGTGATGTGGCAATCCACAATAATCCACAATAACTAGAATAATTATTGATCCTAAAATCCTGTAACCACATAACAAACTCAGCTGACTAACTTCCAATTACCTTATTCTCTAAGCGGTTTCTAACGTTGTTACAAGTACTAAGTTCATAACCAGATTTCTGAAACCATTAATTGAAGAATAATTTCCAAGTGATTCATCCTTGAATGAAGGAAGGATGCGAGGGTTTTGTCCAAATAATCGATCTCGACAGGGTTTACAGCAGAGTACAATATATTCGGAGAAGAATGATCATGTGATGGGGGTCAAATTATAATAATGGAGAAGAACCATTCTCCTGCGCTCGTAATAATAAACCAAACAAGCACTTCCAATTCAGTTTTCCTTTTTCTTTTTTTCCTCAAATTTCCACCGTTTTTCTTCCCACCATTTTCTAATAGGGAACCAATTTAGATGCTGCTTCACGTTAGAAATAAATACATTTGACATCACATGTGTTTTTAACATTACCATATGTAACTTCATTTGATCACATCTTCCAAATATTACGTAAATTGCTCTATGTTCAGAACTATTTTTGAAAAAAAATTAGTTTATAAGTTTTAAGTTTATATTTAGTTTGATTCAAAATAATAATAATTAAACAAAAAAATATAAACACTAAAAAATGTATTTGTTTCCAATTATTTTACCACCCATAAATTGAATTCTTAGTACTTTTTTTAACTTAAATTTCTTGTACTATTGATGTAAAAAGTACAAAATATTTTGAAAAATACTTGATTGAAGAAAACATACTCACGGGTAGGGTTAATTTCGATTCAATTTTTGTCGGTTTTGTATCAATCCGACAACCGAACCGATATCCTCGATTTTTCAAAAATCGATCTGATCCAATGTCCAGAATTATTCGTCAAGAAGCAATTAAGATAAAACTGATATTGTTTTTTAGTGCTAATAGTTGGATATAGTACACACAACTTACGTCAATTATTAGTTAAGTTAAAATGTATTTTTTTTAATCTTGACAAAAAATATTGGCCAACTTAAACAAAATATATATAATCCAGCAACATTTCATTCAACTTGTTTTTTATTTAAATTACGCATTTTCTGTCTAATATGCAAATTTAAGCACAGGAAGAAGCCAGGATTTCAATTATCATACATAATCAAGGTTTGAATCATTTCCTTCCAAGAGATTTCATATTTGTCTCAATAATACCTCTTGTAATACAATCAAAATTGAAGAGAAAGTACATTACATAAATTCTGAGGCAATATTTCATTTTGGTACTAATTTAAATCGTACAAGTTACAAGGGTATATTATCGTTTAGGTCAGGTTTATAAGGGTATATTATCGTTTAAGACAATGAAACAAAAATGTTCCAACGCAAAAGATGGCGATCACTTCCGTAAGGCACTAAAAATAAAACTGTAATTAAAAACGGAATTGCATTGCTAATGGAAAAGGCAAGAACACGTAGAGTTGTTTAATTGTCTAGGGCATAAATAAATAATAGATATAAAACTACTTGAGCATTCGACCATCTGAACTAAACAAAACCTCAAAGTCAACGACAAAATCTGGTTTATCGACATCAAAATTTAACTTGCAGGACACATTGACAAAAAAGATTCATTTCTAGCGTTTGCTAAAGCCAAAAGAGACCACACAATGTAAACGGCGATCTTAAGGGCATCATCACTGATCACCGGGAAGAGATTTGATAATATCAGAATCACCTGGAAAAGAAAAAGAAGACCAGAACTTGGTAAAAACGAACCATTAACACCATAACCAATCCGTTTTTTTTTGTTTTTAAAACTAAAGCCTGTTTATACTATTTTCATTTTTCACCTATGGATTTCCATGTTTTCGATCTACTGTTTTAACTATGTTTTCAAAGAAAAGTTTAGAAAACTAAGGCCCTTATAGATGCCATTTAGCATATGGTCTTAATTAGATCTCTCTCTACCATGTTTTTAAAAAAACTTTAAAAAAAAAATGAAACTTTTTGTAAAGAATTTGAGAGAAGACGAGCTTAAATATTAAAAACCATCAACAAAAAAACCAAATAGTTATCACCCAGGCCTAGTAATTTTCAAAAACTTGGATGGTGGAGAAGATAAAAAGTTAAAAACTTTAGTAAAGAAATTGAGAATAAACTAACTCAATTTTTTTAAAAAAGGGTAATAGGCCTTACCAAAACGTATTTTAATTAAGCAACAGGAAATTGAAAAAATATTTATGTTTTCAATTTAACTAGTAGATGTTTAATGTTAGGGGCAACTTTCAGAATGAAATGCACTTGAAATTTCGGAAACTCAAAAAGTTATAACAAGGGCTTAATATAAAAGTATTTTTTAGACATCTCAAAATTTTGACTTCACTTGAAAAAAAAATCGGTAACAAAACTACACTTAAAAGTAAAATTGTTTAAGCCCTTGGCATAACCTTTCTAATAATCGTGTAACAAAAATTGACATATGTTTAAAAACTCAACACCTTAGGTCCCATTTGATATCAGTTTGATTATTCATGTTTGGTACAAAATTTGGTTTGATTTTTAAAATCACAAGTAATATATAGACACAAAAGTAATGAAAACCATATGTTGGAGTAAAGATGTAGGTTTTAAATTGCAAAAACCAAGAACAAAACACCAAATGGTTAACGAAATGAGGCTTTAGTAACTGAATGTGTTCTGTGTTCTCTCAAACACTTTCCACAAGATATCTACTCGCAGTAAGATATTAACGCATTATGTTCATGAAAAACACACGTGACTGTATCATGTTATTGTTAAATACTTCAAAAAATATGGTGGGAATAAAAACTAAAAAAAGAATTCTTCATAAACATCAGGAATTAGAACAAGAAGGTCGAAAGTTAAGATGTACCTGGGTCAATAATGCTGAGGCATGAGACACGGAAATACTTGCCACAAGCAGTTCCAAGATCAACATTACCTAATTATACACCCAAATAAAAAAATCTAAATAAACAGATGAAACAAAATATACAAATAATACAAAGGAGGAGGTAATGCAGATTGACCCAAGCATAAACCCACTAATTTATTGATAAAACTTCAAATTAAAGATGTACAAACAGGTGAAATGCAAATTAATACTTGTTCTCCTGCATCAGTTTTTAGTTCTATATGTTAAAATTAAAACCCAACCACTACAAATGTAAGTCAAGCAACCCACCTACCTTCAACAAGACAAGACAATCAATAGCAAAGTGTGAAAGAATACCCTATTCCAGAATTACTTCAATAACGAAAAAATACTGGATGTTACATTCATTTTTTTTATAATGAAAAAGCAAATTTTAGCACTCTACGAATCAGATTATTCAGCCCATACCTATTTGATCAACTCACTGAAATATACAGTCAACCGACTATTGCAATTTGCTACCTCTAATTAGGAGTTAATTGTGCAAAGTTTAATAACTATTGAATTTTATTCTAAAATAATGAAAGAAACTTGCAACTTGCTGAAATATACATACTCCAAATATCAAAAATCAGAAGCATACAACTTGAACATATAAACAACAAACTAAAAAAGCAGAGGCTGCACTACACTTACTTCCATTGTAATGGTGAACCCCAACTTTACCAAGCATTGCGTAGTACTCGATTTCGGATTTGCGCAGAGGCGGGCAGTTGTTGGATAGAATAATAAGCTTCCCTGCATTTTGCACAGATCCAAAAACACAAAAGTGTCAAAAGCACACAGACAGAATCAAACATCAAATGGTAATAAGCAACAAGATTTATGGAGCGAAAAATGAAGACCTTTGGAATTGCGAATGGTGCGAAGGACGGTTTTATAGCCCAGCGTGAACTTGCCGCTCTTCACAACGAGGGCGAGCCTGTTGTTAATGCTCTCATGAGTCTTCTTCTGCAATTGGAATCCCACAGACAATCAAAACAAGCATCCCTAAAGTAATTGGAAGGGCGAAATTCATGGACCGTTAGAGTGATACTTACGGTCTTCTTCGTCGGCGCCATTGTTGCTGCTCAAAAGGTGTGCAAAAACCCCTTAAGGGAAAGAGGAAACAGAGAGGGACAGAAAAACAATCAAAATCTTCGAATCTTATGGGAAAATGTATGGAATTAGGGTTTGAATCACAGCTAACCTTGTGCTCAAGCTTTTCCACCGGTAGAGGGAATGAAGAAGACGGAACTGGATTGTTAGGGTTAGGGTTATCATTTTAGAGCTAGGTCATTACAACCGGGCTTTTTTTGCGGCCCAATTGGTGTTTAATTGGGCTTTTCTAATAATGGGCTGTACATTTCTAGCCCAGCCCATTCTGTTCATGAGTTTTTTTTAACCTCTTATGGCATCCTACATTTTAATTAATCGCAATAGTAGAACTAATAAATATTGATGTCAAATTTTTAGTAAAAAGTTTTAATAAAGTAAAAATCGATTCAAGTTAAACTAATTATTTCATTCAAGGCTTCAAACTGAAAAGAATGAAAATTAAAATATTTTACTAAATCAAAATTAAAACAAATGAATTTGGTTCTAAGAATATCAATTTTGTTGAGTTTTAGTTTATGACAATTCCTATATTTAAGAATTTAACAACTTATGTTTGAATGTCTTTTTTTTTAGGAAAGGGTTTGGATACCGATTTTTAGGATTCAACCTATAATTATGGTGTTGAACTGAACTATCAATAAATAATGAAACAAACAGGCCATCAATTCTTTTGATTTTGAATGTTCTTCCTAAATCTAGAGACTAGCTTTCATAGATTACTTATTTAATCAAAAGGTTGCTTAACAAATGAGCAAATAACTTGGGTTAAAAATATCACATTTTGGTCTCTTTTTGTATAATTTTGTTCGTTTTTTATCCCGTTCGATTTTATTCTTTGTATTAAAAATAAGTAAGTTTGATTCTTGCTGGGGTTGGATCAACACACAACACAATTAAATAATAATAATAATAAAATATGAAAATATGAAAGTGATGTAATGCTAAGTTCTTGTTTCGCCTAAGCGAAACTCTAGCCAAGCGAAAGTGTGTATGGTCTCTCTATGATGCGCAAGTGCATGCAGTCATGTTGTAGCAAGTTTCAAAGGAAATAAAAGTCATCTCCACAAGGATTAGTGATTAACATCATGCTTAAGCGAATTTAGAAGTATCGGGAAAAAATGTTGTGATGAACTAAAACTAAGTTGCTAAAGCGAAATAAATGCAATGTTCAAAAAGAGAAATAATTAAGATGCAGCAAATGATAAACTGACTTAAACTAGGTTAAAGGCATCGGAAGGAGACTAAGACTTTTCAGAGAATTACACTACGACGAAATGGCATTATGCTAAGAAGCGAACAACTGATGGCTTCTTTTTTGCTCTTTCGAGCTCTAGAAGTTGGCTCTCTCGAGCTCCTAATTCGGTTATTTCGAACTCAAACAACATCTAACGTAAGCAATCAACAGTAGACGAACCTTATCTCTAGGTATTCTTTGATTAGCAAGCAAAGCCTAGCAATTCTAGTGTTATACATGCAAGTTCTCTCTACCCGCTTTCTCTCGAAAGCGAAAATAGAGATATACAAACAATTTGTCAGACAAAATGTAAATAAAATTCATATAGCGTGCATAATAGTTTGACACCTCGCTATCTCTTTACTTAAGTGAAATTCTTCTACTTGCCTACTTCCTTCCAACTATAAAATTAACTACTCATGATGATAAATAGATTCAAAGCAACATAAAAATCAAAGTTCATCTTCATTAAATAACAAAATAACAATGTTTGCTTACAAAAATTATGCTAAAGCGAAAATAAAGCAACTACAAGAAAAGGAGAACACAAAATTAAAAAGAAGTCTGGTCGGAATCACAAAGACATCAACTTTAAACCCAAGTCTGGCTTCACTCTTCAACTTCGGCTAACTATGACTATGCTAAAGCAAAACTACTTAACAACTAGAATTTGAAGAATAACCAAAGCTACGACTAATGCTAAGAAAATTTGATCAGAAATATAGCTTGACGGTGATCTCTCAAAAAATGGAGGATCCTTCCAAAGGATGGAAGATGGCTTCAACAAAGATGAAAGGCTACTATTTATATTCTTGCTCAAGCAACAAGGTCTTCTCCACTACTTTAACACTACCTGCATGATCCATTGTCCCATCTGGACCACTTCTGACATTCTCTCCTCCATGATCCGCATTCACGACCTTTGCCAGAGTAGTTGAGAAGCGACGATTGAGATTGAAAGGCTTTTCTCGAATTTTTGACACACGTCCTTCACTTAGATATTTTTCCGAGCATCCTAATCTATAACTATGATGTTGGGTTAGGGTTGGCATTTTAGAGCTAGGTTATTACCACCGGGCTTGTTTTGCGGCCCAATTGGTGTTTAATTGGGCTTTTCTAATCATGGGCGGTACTTTTCCAGCCCAGCTCATTCTATTTATTAGTTTTTTTTTTAACATCTTATGACATCCTACATTTTAATTAACTGCAATAGTAGAACTAATAAATATTGATGTCAAATTTTTAGTAAAAAGTTTTAATAAAGTAAAAATTGACTCAAGTTAAATTAATTATTCCATTCAAGGCTTCAAATTGATGTCTTCAATCCGTAGAACTCTCGATTCAATTGAAAAGAATGAAAATTAAAATATTTTACTAAATCAAAATTAAAACAAATGCTTTTGGTTCTAAGAATATCAATTTAGTAGAGTTTCAGTTTATGACAATTCCTATATTTATAAATTTAACGATTAGGTTTGAATGTCTTATTTTTAGGAAAGGGCTAAATACCGATTTATCTAAATGGAGTGAACTATCAACAAATAAAAAAACAAATACGCTACCAATGTTTTCATAAATTACTTATTTGATTACACTTGGTTAGCAAATGAGCAAATAACTTTTTAAGGTTATCGAATGAGTCGGTGGCGCAACAGTTTTATTATTTAGTTGTAAACCAGATCAATATCAGCGTCATAGATTTGATCTTGAGAATCAGTATTTGTCACCACTTCTACGATATACTAAAAAGAAAACTTTTTTGGGTTAAAAATATCACATTTTGGTCTCTAATTTTTTTTGTTAATCATTCCAACAATGTTCAATTTTATTCTTTGTATTAAAAAAGTAAGTTTGATTCCTATGATAAATTAAATAATAACTTTGATTTAAATCATAAAAAATTATAAATATATTTTTAACAATGTTCAATTTTATTCTTTGGGGTTAAAAAAGTAAGTTTGATTCCTATTATAAATTAAATAATAACTTTGATTTAAACCATAACAAAATGTAAATATATTTTTAAAATTTATTAAAAAACATATGAGTAAATTAAAAAACAAAAGTAACAAAAAGTTACCATAATAATCATTTTTAAATTTTTTGGCGTTTCGACTCTAGGAATAATTTTTTTCCATGAATAGTCAAATTCATAAAATAATTACAAATATGGTCAGTTTAAAAAAAATAGCAACCATAATCATAGATATTAATATTAATATTGTATTAATAAAACATAATATTGTATCAATCTGTATTAATGAGTATTAACAATACAATATTCATTTTGTATTTATAACTATGGATGCAAAAAATTTAAAATTTAACTACATGTACATGTAATTATTTGGTTAGAATAGTTCATCTGTTACAATTTCACTTAAATTTTTATAAGAGTAAAACGACATAGACCTAGATCATAAAGATCAAAATAATATTTTAACCTTTTTTTATTTTCGAAAAAAATAATTATGTGTTTCATATTTGAATCCCTCTATTTTTAAGTGGACTTGTGATTCATGGCTTCTTTATTAACTATATTGCATTGCTCATATAACTTGATAGGAAGGAAGCTTCAAGAAGTCATACCCCCTACTATATTATGAGCCGTTTTTTATGTGACAAAGTTTGCATGTCAAAATTGGAGGAGACATATGCTCCGAAAAATATAAGGAAATAACAAAAACAAGGAAGTAAATTCTAGTTTATGAAAATGGAAATAATGATAACATGAAAGTGAAATTCTAGCCTATAACATGATAAAAAGGTTCGAAATTGACACACGACCATGGGCAACATGCCCTGGACAAGCGTGATTGTGACATCATCCTCCTTTTAAAGTGTTGACGTCCCTGTCAACTGGCGAGTCTTGAATTCGTTGATTTTCTTTGTCCACCTTGTAACGGCCCAGAATTTCAGAACGTCGTTTTGGTTGAGTTTGACCGTTATTCCCGTTAAATGGCCCTTGGACGGAGTTCAGATTATTTGAGAGTTAATTATTTGTTTACGTTCTTGGCAGGATTCGATCTTGGTTGGTTTACGAGTTGTGGAGCCCGGTTTGTAAAATAAAGAATAAAAGAAAATAAAATGTGACTTTAGTGGGCTTTGAAGCTTGGTGAATTTATTAGTTGGAAAATAGGATTTTAATAATGTCTTTGTTGGGGCACGAAGCCAAGATGCCAAGGTTTGGAGTTGTGAAAAATAAAAAAAATTAAAAGGAATGAAAAGTGCCTTTGGTGGGACTCGAAGTGGAGATTTATTGGATTTATAGTTTTAATTAATTAAAAGAGGGAAAAATAGAATTAGGGGTTTTGGAAGCTCTCATTTGGTGGCCGTTCAATGTGTTGCTATTTTCTCCAACGCATCTTGAAGTTCTCTCAAGGTAAAATCGCCCCTTTTGTTCTTCTTCTTTCTCTTAGTTTTCGAGATTGGTTGGGTTGCTAATCATTGGTTGTCGTTCTTCTCGCTTTGCTCGTTGTTGTTCGCAATCAACCCCATTTGGAGCTGCTGTCCATTCACGATCCGTTCATCCCTTGCTGCCCTCTTTGGTTCGTCGCGTGCATCTCGAAGAATCCAAGGTAGATCGATCTTCTCCTTCTTCCTTGTTAGTTTCGTTTGTTGTTTCAGAATTGTTAATCGTTGTGTCGTTGAGTCGTAGGTTCTGTTCTATCGTTCTTGTAGCTCCGATCCATCACGGACCCGAGCCGCTTTGATTTCTGCACCAGAAAACGAGATTTCCAGATATGCTACTGCACCGTTCGCCCCAGCGAAGACTGACCGCCGAGCTTCAGCCGTCGCAACGCCAGACGTTCCGTGTCGCCCGCACAGAAGTTCGCCCCAGCGAATTGCCAGCATCAGCGCCTTCGTCGGTCTGCAACATCAGCACCTTCGCACACCCAACGCAAGCCTCGGTCAGCAGTTCTTGCCGCATGCATCCGACATCCCTTGCCAGCGCGCCCGAGTAGTCGTGTCTTGTGTGGCTTCGCCCGAGCGAAGCATGGCCTTCGCCCCAGCGAATCCAGCAACCTTGCCTTGTCTCGTGCGTCATCGATCGTTGGGTAACGCTTGTTTTGCCCGTACTCATTCTTGCCCGTTAGTTAGAATATATATTTAATTACTATTGCTATTGTTTATTTGATAGGTTCTTTATGTTTGTGATCTGCAGCTCTAAGAACATATTTTCTCGTTGTTTGTTTGTCTGCCAATCCAGGTAAGGATTTCTTACCGGGGTTGTGTGGGTCCTGCGATATATTCTGTGATGCATGTTTGTTTGCTTGCTTTCGATTATGAGCATGTTAGTGGATATGATTTCCTGTTTACAATATCTAGCTGACATGTATGATTTGTTTCTGCTTGAACATGTTAGTTCCATGCTAGATTGTTCCTCTCTGGCATGTTTTCCTTATCCTGCTCTGCTCGTAGAATCATGTTAGGGCTTGTTCCTCTGTATGACTGTGTAGCCCGTTTGATAGCTAGCTTGCTGATCTTAGAGTAGAACCTGTCTAGGAGTCATCATCTATGGGCGAGGTGGCATAAAGTAATTTTCCCCACTGGCAGGGATGCGCGAGAACGTATACTCCGTCCCTAACCACCAACATGGTTTAGCTAACCCTGCAAGTGGCATACCCAGTCCGTTGTATTTGGGCAAGTGGGCACGACGTATAGTTGCCCCGCTGACAGGGAGGATGACGAGGCTTATCCCGTCTCCGTTCGCCGACACGATTCACATCGTGCTGGCTGATAACTCTCAAGAATGAAAACATTCTTTCCCTTAAGCGAAACATCCTGTGATTTTATGAGTAGGATGCATTTTAGTAGTTTGGCTCAAGCAAAAGTGTCTGATTGTGTGCAAATATGTTAAGTGTTTAAGGATTGATTCTTTTTAGTTTGTTTGCAGCCAACGAAGCAAAGTGAAGTTCTCAACGGAGGGAAACTCACCAAGACGAAGGTGTTCGTTACATCAAATCATCAACGAAGCAACACTTCGTCGAAGCCAAAACACTTCGTCTCAGCATTTCAACAAAGTCGACCAGACGAAGCAGCACTTCGTTATTACGAGGCCAATGAACCAGTGCACAACGAAGCGAACCAGCCTGACATAGTTTCGTCTTGGCGAAGCGAAGACGAAGTCACTCCTGACGAAGGAAGTGGTCCCAACTTGGCCGTTGGAGCAGAGAATGTCAGGTGGTCCCATCTGATAACGGCGCGTCCGTACTGACGGAGAGCGACGTGGAGCAGAAGGTGTCAGTTGTCCCCTCAAGGGACAAACCCTCACGCGCCTCAGAGTTCATCGTCTTGTGCTAGCTATAAAAGGAGCTCTTCCCTTCCATTTGAAGTTGTCGCGTTCGAGAGGAGCTTCCACCGTAGTTTTGCTTCGTTTTACCGTTTTCCGGCCAAGTTTCTCTTGTTTTAGCTGTAGCTTAGTTGTTTTCTTCATTTCGAGTTGTTTCCTAGTTTAGCTCTAGCATGGGAGTAGTGTAGCCAGAGTTGCAGAGTTTGGCCAGAGCAAAGAAAGAGCTGCTGAGAAGCATCTCCTATCAGGCTTCATCTTAACCTTGTTCCTCTGTTTATTGCTTTCTTTACTTTCGTCTTAGCATAGTTATAACGAACACTCTTATTGCTTTTAATGAAGATTTTTACATGCTTTTCTATTATTTTGCCTTTATTTTCATGCCATGAGTAGTTAATCAGTTCGTTGGAAGGAAGTGGGCAAGTAGGGAAGTTTCGCCTAAGCCAAACTTCTAGTTAAAGTGAATATTATGCATGTTGTGTAGTTTTATTTCGTCTTCGAGAGAAGCATATGTGATAGAGCGAAGTTGCATGTTATAACAC
>JBBMEF010046897.1:0-13271 GCA_037832685.1 Sicyos baderoa
AAAGTATTTGAAACAAAATTACTTCTTTTGAACTCACCGCAGAATTGGACGAATTGAGGACGGCGGCCAAAGAATTACAATGACGCGTTTGTAATTCTATTTTGATTTGCAAAACTCAAATGAGGTGCGGCCGAGAGTGAAGAGAATGAGGTGCTTTTGTTTACTTATAAATATATATATAACAAAACCCAATATTTAAATCCCCTTTTAATTTATATAAATCACACTTTATTTAATTATTCTCTCAATAAAATAATAATAATAACTTTAGACCTAAAATACACTTACATTTTGAAGAAGAAAGTTCGGGCTGTTATAGTGATCAAATGACTTCTATTCATAAATCATCCTTAATTTTTTTATTGAGTTAATAATTCAATTGGATCATTTGTACCTAATATTGTTTAATTTTCATTTTGATCTTGAATTTTTAAATTTTCAAAGTTTTAATCTTTGTTATTTAATCTTAATTCATGTCTTCAAACTTTATATATATGGAAAACAACATTGATATTTTCTTATTAGTATTCACATTTTTAATAAATTAAGCATGTAATAAAAGACTAAAAATTAGATTTTAATGAAAGTGGGAGGATTATTGAGAGTTTGAAAGATTAAAAAAATCAAGATGGAAAATAAAAGGTGAACACCACGTACAAGCTATGAAATGTTGTTTTCCTTTGAAATATCTCTATTATCTTTAGGTCCAAAATATATGAGAAAAATCTTATAAATAAAAGTGGGAAAATAAGAATACAATCGCAAGAAAAATTTCAACAAAAAAGAAATAAAATAAAATGAGTTTGACAAGGTATTAACTATGAAAACTTCGAAAACAATTCTTTTCCATCTCAAAAGTTTGGTCAAACCCACCACCTAAAATCAATAAATTATTATTATTATTTAAATTCAACGAATATAGCCTAAGAGAACTATAACTCCATCAATATAAGTATATGCATATCATAAAAACAAATAAATAATAATAATCGCCAGTTTCAATTCTCCACTATTAATTGTTGCTATAGTCTAATAAAAATAATGGTTGGATAGATGATTAAAATAGTAATAAGGTGCTCAAAAAAAAAAAAAAAGGTAATAGATATTAGTTTCAAAAGAAAAATGGTAATAGATATTTATGTAAAAAATTATTTGGGTCAATGAACTTTTACATTCATTCTATTTTCAAACTTTCAAAAATTCAAATAATTTTTATACTTTCCAAAACTTAAAATTTTGTGATAAATTAAAGTTAATATTAATCAAAATTAGTCCAATAATATTAATAATCATTATACAATCAAAGACAAAATATGTATATATTCTCAAACTTATGGAGGAAAATGACAATATTTTTAAAGAAAAACAAACGGAATTTATTTATAAAGCCAATTTTAAGAAAGATATTCGCAATAAAAATATTGAATAAAGCTCTAAGTTTGAGGACTTAAACTATACTTTTGAAAGTATGAACTAAAATAAAATAAACCATAAAATTTATAACTTAAAATTGGATATTTGAAAGTAGAAGAACTACGAATCGATAACACGATTAGTTATTTAGTTTGATGTTAATCCATTTTCACTCCACGGTCATGAGAATAACCAAATAGTATTTTACTATTTTATTTATCTAAGTTATGATCATGCTGACACAAATTATATTATAAATGGTTTTATTTTCTGACTCGAACCAAAACTATTTTAAGTGAAATGTCTAATTCCAAAATATAAATAATAACCAAAAAATAGTTATCCAATCAATTTAAATTTTAGTTTTTTTTTCAACAAAAAGTGGGTTTAAAAAATAAAAATAAATGAGATTAGAGATATTCAGATCTATAACCAATAGGTAGAAAACATGAACTAATTGATTTATTATTGATAGAGTAAACCAATATAGTTGCAAGCAAGACTATGTTGGACTTAGAAAAGGCCCAATTTTGGACTGAAAGCCCAACTTTGTCGTGGGACCAGGGTGGTCAAACTGGGCTTTAAGGCCCAAATTCGAACGGTGGAGTCATCAATCTCGAGCCCAGTGGGCTTCTAGTTGGCAATTGTAATCTTTACCTTAATCTAAATAAATTATGCAATTTTACCTTTAATAGTAAATTCAATAAATTTTGTTTGTTACAAAATTGACAACACTCTACATACAAGGCATAATTGTTCATACTTATTTTCAAGATCAAATTTATGATCGTTAAGTTGAAATGATTTACCACTAAACAAGATAACCAATGTATTACTAATCCATTCGGTTTTGTACATATAATCAAAATCGATTTTTGGGAATTCTTAGGCATTTGTACCATTTTTGGGATTAAAATAATAAACGAAGCTGCACAAATTACAACAATTATTATTTTATTTTATTTTTTTTTAAAAAAAATACAACAATTATCTTTTCTTTTTAAGTTGTACAATTTGAATTTAAGATAATAAACAAGAAACTTTCAACTAACTCAATGCTGATATGTTTTCAAAAAAAAAAAAAAAAAACTCAATGCTGATATAAAATGTATATAACTAAGAGGTCACCTGTACAATTATCTTTTCTTTTTAAGTTGTACAATTTGCTTGAAATGGATGAGTTTCAACCTATTACAATTCCTTTACAATGACAAAAACTAACAAGTTCAACATTGATTTTTGTATCAATCAGTGATAAAAATAAGTTTTATTAAAAATATGAAAGTGATTCCTAACTTGTCAACAAAAGCAATAATTCAACGACATTTTGATGTATTACTAAGTACGATATATTTAATTTAAAATTCTCAATCCCCTATTATACTAAAAAAAAAAAAAGTAAACTTAACACTAAATTTTGTCGAGAATTTGTAGGTTAAAAATTTCTAACACCAAAATTGACGATGAACTCAAAAGAAAATCGTATCAATTATAGAGAATATATAAAAGGTATACTTATCACAAAAAAGTAAAATAATTCATAAATTATCTAATCAAATAAAATTCTCTATTTTAAAAACAAAGTGAAAAAGGTATATACTTTAATTTTATAATGGTAGGTAAGAGGTGCATATTTAATAATTAAGTACGATCCATTTGAATATTAACTCAATAAATAAAATACACATCATAATGGAAGGTACATAGTTACTTTTAACAATTCGCTAACATGTCTCTGTATGTCCAATGACCACGAAGTCATGGGTTCGAATCTCCCTATCCCAAATTGTTGTAATCTAAAAAAAAAAAAAAATACTTTTAACAATTCTTAAAAACTTTTATTCTAGTTTTACAATTGCATGGAGATTTAAATATTATAGTGATGAATATATATTTGAAAAAACATTATCTATATAGTCATGAAATTTGGCCACCTTTCAAGTTTGTTCAACTTAAAAAAAACAACTCATATCTTCTCAACTCTATAGTGATTAGTGCACCAATATTCAAAATAAATAAATATAAAACAAAATACCCCAAATCCTCTCAATTTTACATTTATCATCACTATAAAAATCATTAAAACCTATTAAAAAAAGAGAGAAGAAATCATTAAAAACTATATTGAAAAATTTGAATCTTGAAAAGGGAAGAAGAAAAGAGCCACTAATATTAAATCATAAAAAATGACTTTAAAAAAAATTTGAATAAACATAATCATTTTTAGTATGTAGTTCAAAATAAATCATTTCAAACATGAACATTAATAAAGTAAATACCAAAATAATCAATGAAAAAAAAAAAAAACTCGAATAATTTTTCTCTTTTTCTTATAAACGCAATCAATTAACAGTTTGAGGGTGAAGAACGAACCCCCGCCATAATCGATTTCTCATTTTTTTTCTCCATAACCTTCGTATTTTGTGATTCCGAATTTGCCCTTCTTCTTCATCCAATAATCTTGGTTTTCTCCCGCATCAATGTCCTCTTAATTGCGACTGGTTAGTTCTAAATCTGTCTTCATTTCATAATCTTTTTTGGGGCATTTTTGAATTTCGCCCTTTTTTTGGCTTCGATAAAGTATGTACTTCTTTCCCTTTTCGTTCTTATGCTTTTTATGATTTTTCTTTATTCAAAACTGTTTGTTCTGTCATTTCATCATCTGGGTTGATTCCATATTCTTATTTTGTTAATACACATTGGTAAGATGGATTTAGTCATCAAATTAGTGGGTAATTCGTTAATTTCTATTTTCTTGCTGATTTAATTTCAATAATACATATTGGGCGTAACCCCACCTTCGAACCCAAAACCCCATCTGTGTATTCATAATATTATCTTTTTTGGATCTTTCTATCATTTTGAATCTTTTTTTTGTTTTTTGTTTTTTTGGGGTTGTTTGAACAATCTGCAACTTTTCAAACTGACTATGGGAGGAATAGCCTTCCTGTTATGTAAATGCTAGGATGTCGTATCCCTGACATGGCCTCCCATGATACTTCTTTTAGGTTGACCAATTTTGAATGGAGTTTCAATTTTATTCTTATTAAATCTAATATATGTATGACTTTACCTACCTAGGAATTAATTTCATACGGGTTTCCTTAACATTTAAATGTTGTAGGGTCAGGCGGTATGTTCCGTGACATTAGTCAAGGTGCGTGAAAGTTGGCCCGGGCAGTCACGAATATATATAAAAAAAAACTAGTGGATTTGGTATAGAAGTAATCCACCCATCTTATAAATTTTAAACATTTGACACTCAACATCATATAATGGGGGATAGAGAGAAGAAGAAGAAGAAGAGAAGAGGAGAAAGCACTTTTTGGATTTGTCATTATAGAGGAGACAATTGTTTTAAGCCCATCAGGTATCTTTGGAATGTCAGGGAAAGGTCAATAGCTCTGTACTATGCCTGAACTTTCCCAGTGAGAGATATTTATTGCAATGGCCTAAAATAGGAGGCTTTTTTCTTCACCTTTTTCTACCCTCTGTAGAAAAAAGGTTTGGCTTATGGGTAGTGATTTTGGTCCAGCCCCTTGGTTGTCTGAGTGTAATTCATGGCTGTGGCAGCTTTTCTGTACCATCTGCTCTTTTGGGTCTTTGAATCTCTACCTTATTATTGGTGTTCAGGTAGTTGTTATGTTTCTTGTTATCTCAGTTTTGAACTTCCAATTTGCATGATGGTGATTTTGAAGAGGGGGTGGGGTTATTTATCTCTATGAAGTTTCTTTTGTTTTTGGCCACTTATGAATCCTTGCATGCATATTGTTGTTTGCTACCTTGAGGTTTAATAAGAAACTTGGTATTGTTTGAAGTACATAACACCCATATTCTCAGGGCATTCTCCAATCCCAAACACCACATTCTGCAGTTTCCATTGCCTAATGACAGTTACATCCTCTTTTGATTTGCAGGAAGCCCAAGTCTGCATCCGTTGCTACTTCGACGTTTGATACTGTCGGGCAATCATCCTCAATAGGTTCTTTCTTCAATAGAGCATTGTTTTAGAGGAATCAAACTCAACGGCTTGAGGACAGATTCTAGCTTCAATCAACACTTGTAAGCCCTTTCGGATTGCATATAATCTAGGTACCACCTTCTTTAGCCTTCTTGATAGTTACTCCTACTCTAATATTTTTAGTGCTAGAGTGAATTGATGTATTTGTATTTGAAATTTGTACACTGATAGATCTCCTTCCATCTGGGATACATCATTGTTGCATCTGTTCATTTTGGTAGGCTCTGGCATTCATTTTAAGGATACATAGGAGCCATATTCTGTTAAGGGTTTTTGCCCTTAAAAATGAGCACAAGTGTCTGGTATAAACCTTTTGGAGACTTCTTATTGTTTAATTCACAGCTTTCCCCCGTCCTAAAGGGGTGGCGCAGCCGAAAGCTTGAGCTTTGAAGATGTGCTCCCCTCAAGATCCCATGTTCAAGATTTACTTGTAACATTAATTTGTAGACACCTCCCGTGTCTCCATTCCTTCGATGTCTCTCGATGCCTGACCTAGGGACGAACGTGGTTATCCTGTGTATAATGGAACGAAGCTCCGATTTTCCGGTTTGAAAAAGAAAAATTCGCAGCTTTCCCCACAAATGCCACGACTTGTAAAAACAAAGCGAGCAACCCATCATGGCTGGGGCTTTGTTTGGGTAGATTCATCCGGTTACAAGCCGCTGAAACCTCAACCCCAGAGTAAGTAGTTACGAAAGCCACATCAGTTCATTTTCACAGAGCTTGAGATCTCTTAATAAGTAAGAGACTCAAACACTGCTATCTTATCCATTGCAATAAAAAATACTACCAAAGTTTCAAAATAATCATGTTTAAGTTCTCGCTCTCCATTTCTACCTCCTACACCCAAGTTCCTAGCATCATTATGATTCAAAAGGCCTCTCATTTTATTTTTGTTCTTCCTTTAAGTGTCTTTTCCTGAAGAGTAGAACCATTTTATTTTTCTTTTTCCATCCCCAACCACAACCAATATTCCCTAAACTAGACCTTGCTCCTTAGCAGACTCAACTTTTCTTTGCAAGTCAGCGTCCTTAATTTTCTGTTTTTTTAGTATTTATATCTCTAATTGCTTATAGTTTTTTTCATCTGCTCAGGTTGTCATGGTGTCTTTTAGTATCCTAGTTCTGAACTTCCTATTAGTATGCAATGCAGCTGGCTCAACCTTTTATTGCTGTTTTGTTTTTTCAAATTTTGTATAACGCAGTGATGGATGCGTGAACAGGTTGTCGGTCGATAGTAGAAGAGGAAAGAACAACAACAACAACAACAACAACAACAACAACAACAAGAGGCAGGCTAGTGTAGCAGAAAGGAGTTGATCATGGAATCGGATTCCTTGAACTTGACTCCATACCCACCACCGCAAACAACGTATGAGAAAATCGTAGCCAATCCCTACATCTTTTCGGCAGCCTTGGAAAAGCTCCATTCTACCATGGGAACCAAGTTCATGTATTTTTCTCCTCCCTGTGGAGTTGACATTGTCATATATTGATTGGAAGTTGCTCAAGTCTTCTTTAAGTAGAGATAATTTTTTTGTTTGTTAATCAATATTACAAAAGCCTGGTGACTGCATTGTATTCCTGGTCTTATCATGGAAAAAATTTAGAAGCTCTTTTTGTTCTCCATCTTGTTCGTTTTGCAATTAGATTCTGTTTTTTCACTTTTACCTCCTGAAAATACAGGATCCCCATTATTGGTGGGAAAGAACTAGATCTGCATCAGCTTTTCGTGGAGGTTACTTCTCGCGGTGGCATTGAGAAGGTAAAATAGACTTACTATGAATCTTATGATAAATATTTTCATATCTTAAACTTGGTGGTTGGCCTAGGAGTTGAGACTTGTAGGTGGTTAGTTGAGCCTATTTCTAGCCTTTTCATTCACTTGTATGATTTTGGTTGTTCAATCTTGCTGCAATTGCACAAATGATTAGAAGGCTAAGGTCTTTAACTCTCAGTACACGTTTTAATGCTATAATTGTTACTGAAAGATGTTTTTTGTGTGTTTATCAATTTCTTGGCCAGTATCGTTTCTTTATTGAAAAACGGACTTGGAGGTTCTAACAGTAAGATGAGTACTCTCACCTCAACAGTTATAGGCTCTTGGATTGGCTATGTTATTAGAGCGTTGGTGAAGAGTTGTGTCGCCGCAATAATAGCAGTTTCCTTGCTACAAGAAAATATCGTACTTCCGTTTCCAAAAAAGATATATAGCCCCTTTAGCTACAATGTTGTGTCATGCTATTGAATTTTTTTGCTATGCTTTTTTGCTTCTTTAATGTTCCTTACTTCTCCTCAGTCAATGGATAAAACTTGAGTCGTTCTAGTTAACATTTAAAAACATTGCAACAATGCGGATTTTACAGGTTATACGCGATAGAAAATGGAAGGAAGTAACTTCAGTTTTCAGCTTTCCTTCGACGGCCACTAATGCATCTTTCATCCTGAGGAAGTATTATATTTCATTGCTTCATCATTTTGAACAGATTTACTTCTTTAAAGCTGTGGGATGGACGCCAGTAGATTCTGGTAAGTGTGAACATAGTACCCTTTTCTCTCGAAGAAGATGCCATATTTTTTCTATAGATTGTCTAACGTACCAATCTATTAGGTTCCTCTTCACGCGCAAGAGCAACTACAATTCCTACGAGAGGGGCGGCCTCTATGTTGTCGACCTCTATGTTGCCGCCAGCGTTCCAGCAGGAACAGACTTCTTCTACAGCTCAACTTCCAGCAGGTGTATTCTACAGTCCCTTGGAAAGATGCACATAAAATAAGTCAAGGGACAATCATTTGTGTGCTTCTTTACACATACAAATATTAAACACTGCAATTTCTTTCTGTGCTAGCTTTGTATTTTATAGTCGATGTCACTCATCATCTTGAATACTAAAGTTGTGACCGCATCTGATTTGTAATTTTAATTTTCAACCTGCAGTTGCTTCGAGTTCCGCATTACCACAACAGGTGGCTGGGATCATTGACGGAAAATTTGATGGCGGATATCTCATTACTGTCACTATAGGAACAGAACAGCTAAAAGGTGTGCTTTATGTGACTCCTTCGGAGCAACCTGCTCAACAACCAGTGTTGCAGCTTGGTGGTGTTCTTGCCAAAGATGGTGCTACCTCCACCCCTCGCAGTCGCCGTCGGAAGAAATGCGAGATAAAGCGAAGGGATCCGGCTCTTCCAAAGCCAAACATAAGCGCCTACAACTTCTTCTTTGCTGAGCACTATGTTAGACTTAAACCAATGTACCAAGGGAAGGAAAGGGAGATAAGTAAAATGATTGGTGAGCTTTGGAATAAACTTGCAGAGTCTGAAAGAACGGTAAGGACTGCTATGATCTTAACCTTATACTTACAGAATTGGCCGCATCTTCGGTAGTAGCCAGTGTCGATAATCTTTTGTACTTTGCAGGTCTATCAGGAGAAAGCTATGAAAGATAAAGAAAGATACAAAATCGAGATTGGAGATTACAGAGAGAAGCAGAGGAGAGGTCTAGTCATCAGAGATGCAGTGCCATTACGACAGATTCATGAAGAAATCGAGGGTGGTACCTCTCAAATACCAGATCATTATACAAGCTATGTTGAAGGAGACTCCGAGGAAGAGGAAGAAGAGGAATGGATGGAGGAGGAAGAGGAAGAGGAAGAAGGCCCATCTCTACAAGGAGTTGCTAATGTAGATCTTAACATTTTGGTCGAGGAGGAACACTGCATGACGAGAGCAGCAACCGAAGAGGATGTTAGAAAAGAGAGTAGCACGGTTGGTGATGACATGGATCTTAACAGTGAGGAGCAGCACTGTGAGACAATAGCAGAAGCCAAAGCAGATGTTAGAAAAGAGAGTAGCACAGTTGGTGACGAAATGGATCTTAACATTGTAGTTGAGGAGGAACACTGCAAGATGATGAGAGCAGAAGCTGGAGATGTTAGAAAAGAGAGTAGCACGGTTGGTTACGACATGACTGTTAACATTTTGGTTGAGGAGAAACACTCTGAGTCGATAGTAGAAGCCGGAGAAAGTGTTAGAAAAGAGAGTAGCATGCTTGGTTGCAACATGGATGCTAACATTTTGGTTGAGGAGGAACACTGTGAGACGATAGGAGAAGTCGAAGAAGATGTTAGTAAAGAGAGTAGCACGGTTGGTGACGATATGGATGTTAACATTTTGGTTGAGGAAGAACATTGCGAGACGAGAGCAGAAGCCAAAGAAGATGTTGGAAAAGAGAGTAGCATGGTTGGTGATGATAATGAAGTATTCGCTCGGGATTCTGTAATGGTAGAGGCCAAGGAAGAGAGAGAAGAATCGCCTCAAAGAGTTGCGAATATGGATGTTAACATTTTGGTTGAGGAGGAACAGTGTGAGATGAGAGCAATAGCTGAAAAGGATGTTAGAAAAGAGAGTAGCACGGTGAGTGGCGGCGATAAGGAACACTGCGAGACTAAAGCAGCAGCAGCAGGCGAAGAGGATGTTAGAAAAGAATATAGCACAGTCGGTGACAATAAGAATGGTAACATTTTGGTCGAAAAAGAAGAACACAGAGACATGAGAGTAGAAGCTGTAGAGAATGTTAGAAAAGAGAGTAGTAGCACGGTTAGTGGCGAAAAGGAAGCTTTCCCCGGGTATTCGTTAACGGTGGAGACCAAGGAAGAACAAGAACCAACAACATCAACAGTCATTAGAGAAGATTAAGATTCACATTGCTCAGTCATAGTCTAACCTTCCATACTACTATAATAGCTAATACCTGTAAAGGTTTCTGAGTGCTGTTTCTAATCAGGGAAAAGTTTTGTATCTTTCCATTTTGGGAAGAAATTTTGGTTGCTTTTTGTTCAACATTTCAACTATATTCTTCATTTCCTGGTGGCTATATCAGTTTTCACACTATACCAACATTCTAGTTTAAATCTCAAATGTACACCCAACCCAACCCAACCACATTAGTGTTCACATAGCTCGATGATATTAGTGTACATCTGCTCGACGCATCGGTCAAAGTCATAGTTGAAAATTCTTCATAATCCAATCCAAATAAAGCACATCATCACATTGTTTGATACAAATGGTGGGGCTCATTCATTCCCATAAATTTCCAAGTCAAGTAAACGCTCAATTCTAATTTATAGTTTCTCACTTTCCCTTCACAATTCCGATCGCGAAATCTCTCAATATCTCCGCCATGTTTCCTTCCCGTCTCCGCCGTTTCTTCTCCCGGAAATCCCGCCCTTCCTCCGCCTACATCCGCCTCCACACCCCCCCGCCGCCGCCGCGCCCTATTTTTCCGATCTACGACCAGTCAAACCCTGTGTCGCCGATCGACGACGATGATATAAAAAGGCCAGAGATAGCGCCGCCGCAGCCGATTCCGGCCGTCGACGGAGACAGTGACAGGGAAGAAGAGGCTGGTAGCGGAAATGATGAGAAAACTAGTGCGATGTACCGGATTGAGAACGAGTTGAGAGCGATGAAGGAGGAGGAGGCGGCGACGCACTGCAGCTTCGGGCCGGTCGGAGCAGACATTTTCCGGTGGGAGGCGGTTGTGATTGGGCCGGCGACTACTTGCTACGAAGGAGGAATTTTCAAGCTTTCCATTAAATTTCCCTCCGACTACCCCTTGGCCCCTCCCTCCATCAAGTTTCTAACCAAGGTTATTTCTGTCTATTTTCGTAATTTTCACTTTTTCATTTTCATTTTCATTTTCGTTTTCGTTCTAATGTTTATTAAAAAAGTTGGGGCATTTATCATAAAAAAAAGTTGGAGATATATTTTTTTTAAATTTTATTTATTTATTCATATTTAATTTAGCAAACTAGTGAGATTTCTCTTAATGTTTTTATATGAATAATATTGGTTAACATAATTTATGCTTCTTCAATTATAATAATTTGTCAATTAACCTACATGTTCTATATATAATGTTTTGTTATTTATTTTTATAACTATACTAAAATTAAGATATGAGAATTTAAACCTTTGATCTAAAAAGGTTTAACTATCCCAATGTGGACAATTAACTACAAAATAATTTTCTTTTTAACTTTTCATCTAAATTTAGTTATATATTAGAACCCCCTAACATTTTATTGTTTATATGATAAATATTACTAATAAATATACCAAGCTAATATATTTTTATCTTATTATTTCAATTGGTTAAAATATCTTTATACATTCTACTCATTCTGACCAAATAACTTGATTAATTTTATATTATAATTCTACGATATAATTTTTTATCTCAAATGAATTGTAATGCATTCTAAAAACTTTTAGCCAAAATAGCATAATAATTCAATTGTATTATCAAATTCTTGAGATTAAGGTTTTGATATAACCTTATCTCATATATTGAAACAATTAGAGAGGTACAACTTTTTTAAAAAATAATTGCTAAACAAAATTAGATTAGAAGAGATACGATTTTTTTCAATAAAAAGTTGTAATGATAATACTAGGTTATTTATCCAACTCATGAGGAAATTAGATTATTTATGAGGAAATTAGGTTATTTATGTGACCAACATGGTTTAAGTGGGTTAGTAGTTTTTTTAAAAGTTATTTTTCTATTCTTTCCTAATTTTCATCTTTGGGAAGAAACCAAAAAACAATAATTAATTACTTTAAAATACATTTACAAATGGTATGATATTGTCCATATAACTCCTTTATAACTTTACTTTTAATTTACAAACATTTTTTTTAAAAAAATATATTAATAGTGATAATTATCCTCACTTTTATGTCCATTATTAATTTTAAGCAAAAAATTTTCTTATAACTATGACTTAGAATGATGGAGGACAAGAATCAAATCTCTAAAGTGACGGGGAGTTAGAAAGCTCACTTTTTAGTCAAATATCCACATTACTTAGGCCCCGTTTGATAACTATTTGATTTCGTTTTTAGTTTTTCAAATTTAAGTCTATTCTCTCTCAAATTTCCTACAATGTACTCCATATTTTCTACCATTTATCCATCTTTCTTTAAGAAAGTAAGAGAATATTAACCAATTTTTAAAAACAAAAACAAACTTTGGGAAGCTATTTTTTTTGTTTTTAAAAGTTGGTTGGTCTTTACCTACTTTCTTAAGGAAAGATGTATACATGGTAGAAAGAATGAAACAAATTGTAGGAAATTTGAGAGAAAATAGGCTCAAATTTGAAAAACAAAAAATAAGAAACCAAATGGTTATCAAACGTGGCCTTATTATTTGGTTATGCTCGCTTTAGTCTTAACTAATTGAACTTATACCATATATCTCAAAGTAAGATGCTCAATTAAGCACAATTGATGTTTCTTAGTGTTGATACTCACTTGTGTTATGCTCAATTTTAGTTTGATTCTAGCCTAAAATTTGGCTCATTTCAAAACTCTTTTTTTTTTAAAAAAAAAGTCACAAGTTTTGAACTAATTTCCATATATATGTATTTAACAATTCCATTTTTGTGTGTTGATTGAAACAGATCTTCCATCCAAATGTAGAAAAAGATGGAAGCATTTGCATTGACATCTTGAAAGAAAATTGGTCATCTGCATTGACCATTGAAAAACTTATGCTTTCCATATGCTCAATCCTTTCAAATCCAGATGTTCAAGACAGTACCCTGAATGAAGCTTCTGGAATGTTCCTCAATGATTGGCTCAAGTACAATGAGATTGCAAGAGAATGGACCAAACTATATGCCACTGATTAATAGAAAGAAAAATTATACTATATAGACCACTTTCAAACAATATTTGCATATTTAGGCTTATAACTTTTTTTTTGCAATTTTAGTTTTTCATTTTCATTTTCCGGATTTCCAATTTTTAAAATGCCAATTTTACCCTTT
>JBBMEF010046907.1:0-13270 GCA_037832685.1 Sicyos baderoa
TCACTCGCGAATGTCATGCTGGAGCGTATGCTGGCCATTATGGTGGGGCAAAGACGGCCGCTAAGATATTTCAAACCAGGTATTTCTGGCCTACTATTTTTAAAGATTCGTATAATTTTGTGAAATCATGTGAACAATGTCAGCGAATAGGGAATATAAGTAGAAAAGACGAAATGTCGCTGAAATATATTCTAGAAGTAGAGTTATTCGATGTATGGGGCATAGATTTTATGGGACCTTTCCCAAATTTGCATGGAAATATCTATATCTTAGTAGCGGTAGATTATGTGTCTAAATGGGTAGAAGCAATAGCTTGTGCGAACAATGATGCACAAATTGTAGTTAATTTTCTGCAAAAACACATTTTTTTTCTAGATTTGGTACTCCTCGAGCTCTAATCAGCGATGGAGGCACCCATTTCATTAATCGTACCTTGACATCAGTATTGCAGAAATATAATATTCGCCACAACATTGCGACTGCTTACCACCCCCAAAGCAATGGACAAGCTGAAGTGTCCAATAGGGAAATAAAGCGAATCCTCGAAAAAGTGGTAAGTCCGAATCGAAAAGATTTGGCCATTAAGTTAGATGATGCATTATGGGCATATCGTACGACATATAAAACACCACTAGGAATGTCCCCATTTAGACTCATCTATGGAAAAGCATGTCACTTACCATTAGAATTAGAACACAAAGTATATTGGGCCACGAAGGAGTTAAATTTGGATTCACAAGGTATAAGACCTACAAGAAAATTACAACTCCTAGAATTAGAAGAATTCAGACAATTCGCTTATGAAAATGCTAAGATTTATAAAGAAAAGACAAAAAAATGGCATGTTATGCGAATTAAACCGAAAAGTTTTGAACCTGGCCAGCTTATACTTCTATTTAATTCGCATGACCATTCAAAGTCATTCAGGTACATTCAAATGGGGCAGTCTTAATTCGCAACGATCTAGATGCATCAGAATTTCTTGTGAATGGACATCGTCTAAAACATTACTATGGAGTAGAATTCTACACAATGAAATTCAGTCAATTTCTTGACAACTAAAATCCATTTGGCGAACACAACGAGATACAAGGTAACATTCATCCATGATAATCCTGGTTCGAAAAATGAGTCTTATACAATCCTACCTTTATTTCGAATATTTTTTTTTCTTAGTTTTTGTGCTTTAGATTAATGCAGTTATGCCTTAGGTTTAAATCTTAACTTTTATCTTTTTTTGCGAACTTGCATATAACATTCTATTTTTTTATTATTATTATTTATTTCAATTTTCGTTATTTTTAGCATTATTGCTCATCTTGTCACTTGTACATATGTTGTTTTCGCATAGTTACTCTTTCCAAGTTACTTCTTTTTATAATTCATTTTATTTTGGTTAATATCAACCCACTAACAATGAGCTATGTTCATTTCGAAACTTCACAATCTTGTTTAAGTTTGGGGGTCCTTAAAAGTCATTAGGGACAATGTCTTCTCCTAAGTTTTGGGGTATTTTGCCTACATTATAGTGTGCACCTTGATGTAGGCTTACGGCCACAAATTAATCGCATCCAGCGAATGGGTAAAAAAAAAAAAGTATGCAAGTACATACAAACAATCCTGGGGGGACAAAAACACTTGCCAAAATAAGCATATCCAAAATGTATGAGAGGCAAAGCGAATCAAAGGGTTAGTTGCCCAAGTCTAAAAAGCTATTCACCCAACCATGATGGGAGCGAATATCTTAGACTGTAAAAGGAGAGCATTTGCTTTGGCAAAAGGTGAGCGAACAGATATGTTACAAAGTTGAAGAAGTCGGGAAACGAACAGAACAACTCCAAGTTGAAGGAAGATAAAAGCCAAAGCAAAGCAGCAGAGTGTAAATATTTCACTAAGGAATGAGAACAACAATGCACTTTATGCGAATTATAATGATCATTGATGTATAAATACATAAAAAGCATGAATGCATGATATGAAGTCAAAACGAAAATAGAATTTAATGGATGTGATGCTTACTTTAGGCTGTTAACATTCTTCATTATGCACAATTACTCGAGACAAGTAACAATTCAAGTTTGGGGGTGTTGATAACTCGCACTCGCGACATGATTTAAGGAGCGAATTATAGATAAAAGATAGAAAATATTATGATAAATAGTTAAAGTTTGCTAGAAATAGTTCGCAAAAGCAAAATACCACAATCTTTTACGAAATTGAACTATTTAACGTTTTACTAAGTTTTGCAAGGTATTTTTTGCTAAGTCTTTAATCCAACGAAAGCAAACTTGAAGATCAGCCATCGGGCAAATACACGCGTCAAACATCCAAACCAGATCGCATCAGAACCACGAGACGTGCACGCCAACGAGAATTGCGGGGACGAAGTGGAGATCGTGGAGCAAGAGTTGTGGACTCAACTCAGCGCCTATAAAAGCCAAACTCGGAAGAAGAAGAAAGGACGAAGGAAATATAGAACTAAAACGCTGTCGACAACAGATTCTGAAGAGATTGGAAAAGAGTTGAGAAATCAATCCATCGTACAATCGAGGAGACTCGCTGTGCATGAAGCCAACTCAGGGCTAGGAACCTTAATCGTCAGCAACCCAGTATTCGTATTTGTTTCGCCAATTTACTGTTTTCTTTACTGCTTTCATTTATATTTTTCGCAACTTTACAGCTTATTTACTGCTTTTCGCATATTTTGAATTCTATTTTGTTGTTTGAAAGTTTCATCTATAAAAGTTCATTTATACAAACTTGTTACCTTTATTACTTGCTTTACATTTAATTCAGAATTAGCAACCCAGAATTCGCTAAGTTAATTTACAACGAAAGCCGTTTGCTGAATGTAAAAGTATAGGGAGAGGATCGAGAGATTTCGCTATTTAGCTTCTAGAGAAGTAAATATCTTTATACTTTAATCTAGGTATTTTGTAAACGAGAATTTACAATTCGCATTCGCTTAGAGATAAGGTTTACTAGAATTTCAGTACAAATTCAACGAACTTAAATATTCGAGAGAACTAAGTAAGTTGGGCGTTAGTTGGAGTTGTAGAATTAATTTGCAAAAACTTCTTTGCCAACTTCTGCTGTTTTGTTACTTATTTTACGAAATCAAAAACCAATCTTTTCACCATTTATTTTATCCAATAACAAATTGACAACTTGTTATTCACACCCCTCGCATTTACACCAACTTGCAAATAGACGAACTAAATGTAATTCCTTGTGGAGATGACTTAATTACTTACTTTAAAACTTGCTGCAATCGTCAATGTATACTTGCATTTGCAATTCGCTTTAAAATCCTACTTTATTTTCGCTAAATGCAAACCACCTCAGAAGCGAACATGCTCTCAGCATATCCTCTATGATCTGATTCACCCTCTCAGTTTGTCCATCTTTCTGCAGGCGAAAAGTTGTGCTATAACTGCACTCGGTACCCAAGCCTGCCTGAAGGGCTCTCCAAAACTGAGATGTAAAACGCAAATCCCGGTCAGAAATGAACTTAACTGGTACCCCATGGTACCGAACTATCTGCTCAAGAAACAATTGTGCCCACTGCTCCACGGTATAATGTATTCTACCAGGGACGAAGTGTGCAGACTTGGTCAATCTATCCACTTTGACCAGGATCTGAGTATAGCCTCTCTGTGTCTTGGGCAAACATGAAATATAATCCATGGTGATCTCTTCTCACTTCCACTGCAGTACACCAAGTGGCTGAAGCAACCCTACAGGTTTCTGTCTAGGTGCCTTCACTTGCTGACAAGTGAGACACCGACTTATGAACTGGGCAATCTCTCTCTTCATGCCCATCCACCAAAAGGTCTGCTTAAGATCCTGGTACATTTTATTACCTCCTGGATGCCACACAAACGGCGAGGTGTGAGCCTCGGTCAACAGCTCTAAATGGATACTAGCATCGGCTGGGACACATAAACTTCCTTTGTATCTCAAACCACCGTCAGAAGAAATCACAAAATCAAAGTCGCCATCAGCTTGAACTCTCTCATACAGACTTTTCAACTTAGGATCGCTTAACTTACCGTCGAGGATCCTCTTCTGGATCAAAGGCTGGATGGTCAACTAGGCTACTCGGGCGGTAACCTCACCAAGTATAACTGCTATGTCAACCCTCTCAATATATTTCCTAATAAACTCTTGGGATCCAACAAAGCTGCAGAGTGCGACGTCTTTCTACTCAGAGCATCTGCCACGACATTTGCTTTTCCTGGGTGGTACAGGATCTCACAGTCATAATCCTTAACCAGCTCTAACCACCTCCTTTGTCTCATGTTCAGCTCTTTTCGGGTAAAGAAATACTTTAAACTCTGGTGGTCTGTAAACAATTGGATATTCTCTCCATAAAAGTAATGCCTCCAAATCTTAAGGGAAAAGACCACAGATGCCAACTCCGTATCATGAGTTAGGTAGTTTTGCTCATACGGTTTTAACTGTCTGGAAGCATAGGCAATCACCTTCCCATGCTGCATCAACACACAACCCAGACCAAACTTGCTAGCATCACTGTATACAACATAGCCACATGTTCCCTCTGGAACTGCAAACACTAAGGTTGCTGTCAACATGAACTTCAGCTTCGCAAAGCTCTCCTCACACTTGCCGTCCCAGACAAACTCAACTCCTTTTCTAGTCAACCTGGTCAACGGTGCTGTTATCGTAGAGAATCCCTATACAAAATAGCGGTAATAACCTGCCAGACCCAGAAAACTAAGGATCTTAGAAACTGAGGTCGGTCTGGCCCACGAGTTGACTACCTCAATCTTCGAAGGGTCCACTGCCACTCCCTCATTCGACACAACGTGTCCTAGAAAAGAAACTTAATCAAGCTAGAAGTCACATTTAGAAAACTTGGCAAAAAGTTGGTGTTCTCTCAAGGCTGCCAAAATCTGCCTTAAGTGCGAAACATGGTCCTCCTTGGTCTTAGAATAGATGAGAATATCATCTATGAATACAATGACAAAGCGATCTAAGAATTTGTTGAACACTATGTCCATCATATCCATAAATGATGTGGGGGCGTTAGTGAGTCCAAAAGACATGACCACTAACTCGTAATGACCATACCTCGTCCTAAATGCTATCTTTAGGATGTCTGCATCTCAGATCCTCAACTGATGATAACCTGACCTCAAGTCAATCTTTGAAAACACACATGCTCCCTAGAGCTAGTCAAACAGGTCATCAATACGTGGCAACGGGTACTGAATAAAGAACCATCCTTCTTCTTAACGAACAACACAGGTGCTCCCCACGATGACACACTCAGTCTAATAAATCATTTGTCAAGCATATCTTGCAACTGCTCCTTAAGCTCTTTCAATTCAGCTGGCGCCATACGGTAAGGAGCCTTCGAGATAGGAAGGGTTCCTGGCTCAAGCTCTATGGTGAAGTCCACCTCTCTCTTTGGTGGTAAACCAGTCAACTCTTCAAGGAAAACATCTGCAAACTCTTGCACGACCAGCACTTGCTCAATAGGTAACTAATCTCGACCCTCACTGGTCAACTTGGCTAAAAAACCTCAAACTCCTCGAGCTAACAACTGCTGAGCCTTAATTGCATAAATTATGGGCGGACACATTCCGCACTGGGCTCCTCGAAACTTGAAGCTAGGCCTGCTCGACGGCCTGAACACTACCTCCTTGCGATGATAGTCTATCATCGCGTGGTTTTCAGCTAACCACTCCATGCCTGAAATGACATCAAAACCGCTTATAGCCAACACTATGAGGGTAACCTCAAGGAGCTCGCCCGATATCTGTATCTCACCTCCTACTACTTTCTCACTAGCTAACATACTAACTCCCAAAGGAGTTGCAACAGATAACTCGTATCCTACGGGCTCTACATGCATACATGCACATCAAACAAAAGCAACAGAAACAAAAGAGTGGGTTCACCCCAAATCAAACACTACAAATGCTAAGTGGTCAAGGACTATGAGCGTACCTGCCACATCGGCATCGGTTCGCTCGGCTTCCTGGCGAGTCGAGGCATACACTCGCCCCTGCTGCTGAACTGGTTGCGCAGCTGCGGCTTTCTGAGGACAGGACCGAGCCTGGTGCCCTCTTTACCACAGTGATAGTATGATCTCGGGATAGCTCCACAAAGTCCCCAATGCGGCTTCCTGCAAGGATTACAGTACGGCGGCAGCTTCACTGCACCCTGCTGGCGAGGCTGGAAGTTATTCTGATTCCTCCTCTGATCTTCTGATCTTTTTCCTTGATACAGACCCTGGCGGCGTTGGCCGCCTGCTCTGCTATTACTGCACGAGTTAAACTTCCTTTTCTGGCTCGAATACACCGGGGCTTTCTGTACTGACACAACTGCTGATGACAGATCCGGCCGATCCTTTGGATTGTAGATAATGGCTAGCTCAACTGCTCTCTCGTAAGTCTCGGGTGCATGAGCCCTAACATCTTAAGACACTACATGCCTCAGACCAGCAATAAATTTCCTGATCCTCAACTTATGGGTTGCAATCAATTGAGGTGCGGAATATCCATACTCTATGAACTTTCGCTCATACTCCACTACAGAATTTGTCCCCTGCTTCAGATTGGTGAACATCTCAATCATTTTCTCCTGGGCCTCTCCACCAATGTACTTAGCCCTAAAGGCAGCCTTAAAGAACTCCCAGGTAACAGGTGGTGACCCAGCTGGTCTCCCACTCAGAACAGACTCCCACCACCATCTGGCGGTCTCAGCTAAAACATGTGCAGTGTATCTTGCCTTCTGCACATCAGGGCACGACATAACAGCAAAAGGATACTCCATATTAGCTATTCATCTAGCTGCAGTCAATGGGTCTCCTTTAGCATCAAACTTATCAGGTCTCCACTTGATAAAATCTTTCAACCACTTTCCCAGGTCCTCGACACCCTCCGCAACTACAGGCTCAACAACAATTTGTTCTCGCGGAGCTAACGGTGCCTGGGGTGTTGGGGCTCCCTGCTAAATCAGTCGGGTTAGCTGCTCTATCTGAGCACGAGACTCCTCCCGTTGTGTAGCTAACTGGGCCTCTAACTGAGCACGAGATTCTTCCCTCTGGGCTGCTAACATGGCCCGAGTCTCAGCTCTCTGTTTAGTCCTCTGATCACTCAGCAAACTAACCATCAGCAATCTCATATATGCAGCAAACTCCGCTCTGAGAGCTGTCTCTGGAGGCAGAGTCATCTCCACGCCATCACTAGGCGAACCTGAAACTGGAGTTGCGGGCGGCCTATTATCTGCCACCCCTTGGGACGATGTCTCGGCTGTCTCAGAACTTGGCATGTTGGCGATCTACACCCAAACCAACAAAACATGTACAAGCTAGATGTCTCGGCTCTGGTTGGCTGGCCTCGAACTTCCTCTTCTTCTGGGAGTAGTCGGCATGTTAGCGATCTACACCTAAACCAACAACGAGTCAAAACCTGCTCGTTCGTGCTCTACAACCAATAAAACATGTACAAGCTAGATGCAAAACAAGTTCGTAATTCTTAACCCTTAAAACAAAGTTACGTACGTACCTGATGGTTGTTGGAGCTCTGAGATCATGGGGAATACGACTTACACGATAAGTCAGTCTACATACTCTATGACTCTGAGCTCTGATACCAACTGTAAAGACTCGACCCGATTAGGGTCCTAAACCTAGGCCTTTACGAATGCATACTGGTGGAGAAAAAATGACACACCGATTTAAATAATAATAATAATAATGTGGGATCAGTAGTCTGTTCACAGGGTTCGTCTCAACTTCGTTACAAACGAAGGAAACTAGTATGTTCTTGTGGTTCATCTCCACTTCGTTAAAACGAAGGAAACTCACCAACTTGGTGTGCTAAAACTTCTCAAACCATGCAAGTATACACGTTCGTGTAGCAAGCTTAATACTGGAAGACCAGGTCGAACCTCAAGGAACTTTATCAAGAGAAATACACACGAAATTGTAAAGGAGTTATCAAACAGGTTGCTAAAATGGTTCGTTGAAAAGTTAACTATGAACAATAAAACAGAATGTAATACAAAGAGTAAAAGTGTTAGAGGGAGTTAGGGAGTGGGGAGTTCGTCAAAGGCGAACCAAACAACGAAGCGTACACTGATCCTGAGACTCTCTCGAGTCCTCAATGTCACTCTCTCGAGTGATTTGTTGGTTCTCTCGAACTCAACCTCGTCTTCACGGGTGTGCTACTAGACGAACTTATCTCTAAGTTTCGCACTAGTCACTCAACTAGAGTTAGTTAAGGAGTCGCTCACTCGTTCCTCTCGAAACCAGCGAGGATGGTCACGGGTTTCTCAACCTCGTGTCCGAAGGTTTAATCCTTAACTTGACAGCCCAAGTTCGTCGAGCAATCGCTGTTACGAACTCCCTTAACTCCCCTAACCCTCTAACTAAGAGATTAGCTACTCATTTTAAACATAACATAAACGTAAACATTTGTTAATTTGCTAAACATGCTGAAAGAACAAACAACTGAGTATTGTAAGCGTAAAGTAAGGACAGAATGAACGGAGAAGATGAACGATAGAAATGTGAAATTCGTCAGTTTTGCTAACTTCGTTATGACTTCAATACTAACAACTTACAGAGAGGTTTCGCGATGGTTGAGAAGTCCTTGATGAATCTTCGATAAAACCCCGCGTGTCCAAGGAAACTTCGTATTCCCTTGACATTCGTCGGTTTTGCTAACTTCGTTATGACTTCAACTTTGGCTCTATCCACCTCCATTCCACCTTGCGAAACTTTATGCCCCAATATTATTCCTTCTGTCACCATGACATGGCATTTTTTCCAATTCAATACGAGGTTCGTTTCCTCGCATATTTGCAATACTCGCTCCAGATTTCCTAGACAATTCTCGAAGGAAGTTCTGAAAACCGTGAAGTCGTCCATAAACACTTCCATAAAAATTCCCAAAAAATTAGAAAATATTGCCATCATACATCGTTGGAAGGTTGCTGGTGCGTTGCACAATCCGAAGGGCATTCGTCGAAACGCAAAGATACCATATGGACATGTAAACGCCATTTTTTCTTGGTCCGCGGGATCGATAGGGATCTGATTATAGCCGGAGTAACCATCCAGAACACAGTAGAATCCTTGCCCTGCCACTCTATCTAGCATTTGGTCAATGTAAGGCAATGGGAAATGATCTTTCTTCGTCGCAGCATTGAGCTTTCAGTAATCCATACAAACATGCCATCCGGCGACAATTCTTACTGGGATGAGTTCGTTTTCGTCGTTCGCCAAAACTGTCGTTCCTCCTTTCTTTGGTACGCATTGAACTGGACTAACCCATAAATAACTTGGTCCGGCTAAACAGCTTCGACGACCGGAAATAAACGCATAAATAAAAGGAATAAACGTTGGACGTGGTCGGAGAACTCTGAAGTTTCGACAAATCTCTTTTCTCTCCGAGTTATCTCCACACCTAAAACAATGGCGTTCGTCGTCTTTTATAGGCAGCCGACAAAGGTCTGCTACGTCTGCTCCACGATCCTCTGACACTTCTGCTCTGAAATGTCTGCTCCATGCCGCTCTGTGTCAGTACGGACGCGTCGTTACAAATGAGCGGCTGGGATTAAATGGGCTTTTCTTGGATGAACGCCCCGCGTCTTTGGTTGAGATATTTTCTATGTTCGACCCCTTCGTTATTTGGCCTTGAATTCGTCGTTATGAACTCACTCAATTTCTCTTTATGGATCTGTCAACTTCGTTGATTGCGAGAAATTCCTTCGTTATCTGGCCTTGTCGACTACGTCATTAGCTTCATCAGTGGTCATGTTTTTGCTGCAAACGAAATAGCAAGTATCAACTTCCTTAAAAACATATACTTTGTAAAGATTACATGTTATTTGTTACTACGAATTCTCTAGAATACTTCCTACTCAGAAAACTATAGGAAGTTCGTTTTAGGCGAGAATAATGTCGTTGTCGACGAAAGTTCATATGCATTTATTATTTTATTAGTAATTTCCTACTAATATTTATCTATTTTTCGTATTTTATGAGAGTTATCACATGCCTTTAAATTTAAAATATAATTGTGACTCATGCAACACATCCAAATTCCATTGCATTAAAAACTTATAAAATTAAAAGATGCATTTCAGTGTCAAGAACCTGTTCCTGTTTCCAAGCACGTGTTCCACAACATTTAAAAACAATAACCCTGGCCAGAAAAATTCTTAAAAACAATAGATTTTATTGCATAAGTTCATAACAAAATCCAGTTGTTCATTTAGAAAGAAAAACAACCTAAGGGCTCTGTGCCCTGTCTACATGCATTCCAGAGTTCTCAAAAACATTAAAATACTTGCTCAGAGTTTAAACAAAAATAAAGTTAAGAAAACAGAGAAGCGGTCCCCCATGATCCAACAGCTGCCTCCTCTAGCCATCCAGTCTTGGTCCCAAGTTACCTGGTGGAAAAACCACAGAAAATAAGGGTGAGCGACGAGTCACTCAGTAAGAATCCCCAACCGGGGTATAATACAATAAATACATCATCTAGCCAAAAGGTACATGCAAGAAAACACTTAGGCGGGGTTTTACAACAAACTTGGCTAAACAGTCTAAGCGAGGAGGCTTGCCACTTAAGGTCTTAATACGTTGCCCAACAGGGTTTTACACCTATGAGTTATCTGAAACTCTCACGTCTATGAGGTATCTATACCTCGGCACAACTATGAGGTATATGTACCTCGGCATAACTATGAGGTATTTGTACATCGGTACAACTAGGAGATATTTGTATCTCAACATACAGGAGTTATCTGAACTTCTGGTGGCCACGAGCTATCTGTAGCTCAATCCAATAGGAGTGATCTCTAACTCAACACACTGGCCAGAAGCTATATGTAGCTCAACAACTTAAGAGTTATTTGTAACTCAACACACTGGCCAGGAGCTATCTGTAGCTCAACACAAATAGGTTATCTATAACCCGACAAAGCTAGGAGTTATCTGTAGCTCAACATAATTGTGGGTTATCTGTAACCCGGCGTACAACATGTTCAAAACACTCCCCCTCGGCATACGTCACCTAAACAAAGCTCTAAGCCTAACGGGGTTCTAAGTTCAGGCACATGCTAACAGATCAATAACGGATATGAATTCATAATAGCAACCTAATCATGGCACTACATCAATACAAGCAGATAAGATAAGCTAACAGGAAACTAACATGCTCGAAAGAAAACAACACATGTCAGTCATTACATTTCAAGAAAACTATCTACTACACAACAGCTAGAAAGCATAAATACAACAAGCTATTAGCAGTTATCGCAGGGTCCACACAGACCTGGTAAGAGATCCTTACCTGAATTGGAAAGACGGATAAGCACAACAGAAAAAAAATCATAAGCTGCAATCACCAACCAAGAATCCTAGAAATAACAATGATAAACGAGCAAAAATAAATAACACAAGCCTAAAATAATTTAGAACAGTCCCTAAACGATACTGAGCACGAGGCAGCACGAACGGTACCCCAAAGATCGAAGAAGCTCGGCTGCACAAGCAAGGCCAAAGGGGGCGGCTGCAAGGGAAGGAGCGTTGCTGATCGGCTGTGCAGGCGTGCGTGGATGAGGCTCAATCGGCGCGGGCGAAGCATCAGGCTGGCCGGCTCTCAGGCTCGTGATCGACGGCTGATGTAGAAGACGGACAGCTCGCACGCTGCAGGCGTCGAGTGCGTTGCGATCGGAACAGCTGCTAGACTTTAGGCCATAACTCATCGATGTGGAAGGGGAACAAATCACTCTATAAAAATGATGTGGACACCTTTCCCTAACAAGAGATGTTTTCCCTCCATTGAGGGGGGGGGGGGGAATAAACCCGAGAGGTCAGTGGGCCAAAGCAGATAATATCTTGGCTAGCGATGGTTTGGGCCGTTACAGATGGTATCAGAGCCAAACATCAGGTTGGTGTGTCAGGTCCATCGGGACGCTAGACCTTTAAGGAGGGTGGAAACCCATAGGGAAGCTCACATCGATTGGGAAGGGTAATGAAACACTCCTTAAAAAGAGTGTGGACATCTTTCCCTAGCAACACGTTTTCCCTCATTTGGGGAGAGAAACAAACTCGTGAGGTCAGTGGGCCAAAGTGGACAATATCTTGGCTAGCAATGGTTTGGGACAAAGCTCGTAACCCCTCATATCAATATCTTCAAAATTCACATATTGAGCAAAAGAATCAAATGACCAATGATCACTAGTAGAAAATCGGGTATCAATGGCGGGCATATTTCGCCATAAAAAGGTATCCATGACGGACAAAAAACCACCATTAATACCACTGCCATCGAAAAGAATCGATGGTGCGCGGAGTATCAATGGCGGGCACGCCCGCCATTGATTCTTCATTATCAATAGCGGGTTTGCCCACCATTGATACCCTTTTATGGCATGATTTTTCCACCATTGATACTCTTTTATGGCACGATTTTTCCGTCATGTAAACTATTTAATGGCATAATTTGCCCGCCGTGAATAATATATTTATTTGTTTTTAAAAATAATACCTAGAAAATTGTCTGGGTATATACCCGCCATTAAAATATATTTTTAAATGGTCCCTAACTTATAATTATGATCATTATGTGCTACTCATGCATAAACTCCTAACAAGTGACCAACAATGTGCACCACAAAATTTCAGCAGCATAACGGCACAAAAATGATATTCCCAAAAAATTCAGAACCTGTTTTAATCAACAAATATTACTTGTATATAATGCACAATAGAAAAGTAAATTTCAGCCAGAACAACTATATATATATACAAAGATCTAATAACAATGCACATAACATAGACAACTTAATTTGTTTCTTTTCTATATACAAACATCTAAAACAAGCAACCTTAAACTACAACATTCTTAAATGCACATATACATAATCAACTATACAAAGATCTTATAACAACTAAACTACAACACCTACTTTTGCATCAAATGTCTACCTACGAATTCGGCCCATTCTACTCGTACCTCATCAATCTCGGCTTGAGTGAATGTGTTTGGATCGACGATGTACTACAAATTGAAAGACATATATATAATTAAGAAAACTCAAATTAACTAGTTGGAGATCTTATACTGCATGATTGTAGAAAGAACTTACAAGTTTCGATGGGTGCGTGAATGTGTTGTATATCATCTTCTGCATGAACAGTTGGACGTAGAAAATTAACCTACAATTTTTTTTAAACAAAGTAGAATCTAGTCAAATATATATCTAACTCAACATAAGCCCTAAA
>JBBMEF010046938.1:0-13256 GCA_037832685.1 Sicyos baderoa
CTATTATAGCATATTATTGGACCCGATGACCCAACCCAACCCAACCCGAAAATATAAGGGTTGGGTTGGGTTGGGTTAAGAAAATGACCAACTCGAAAATTTGGGTTGGGTTGAAAACCTCCCTCAACCCAACCCAACCCAACTCATGTACATCCCTAATCTTGAGCATTTATGTGTTCATGTAACATGTGACTAATTTCCCCCCTAAATTTAGTCAAAGGCTAAGAAAAAAAAAAAAAATCAAATGTGGGTAGAAAAAGAAATTAATTTCAAAATAGGGGTGATTGAATTTTGGAGTTGTGGAGAGGAGAGGAAGAGTAAGGAGTTATTCGTAATTCTTTATTTGTTTTTTTTGTACATCACAACTTCTCTTTAACCCTTTCCTCGAGCATCTCATTAAACCTCTTATCTTGAGTCTAAATTAATTGATCAAAGCCTGAGTTCAAATTTAAATATTAAAAATATAATATTTAAAATTTCAATCCGTAACTAATTGATTATCATGTGATTTATGATATTATTGTAGCACTATTTCTTTTGGCCGCTCCTAAAGTAGGTTAAAAGAATCTTTCATATTTTTCACAACCTTTTGTTTTTGTTTTTTTTAGTGTACCAACTAGAATTGGTTCTCGAGACTAACCATATCAATCTAATTTAAAATTAATCCATTAGCCATCAAGCTACGATCTGTTTGGTCACAGCCTTTTATTTTAAATTATCCAAACTTTAATGTTCTTTTTGATCCTATCTATGTATATCAAGAAGATTGTAATTTTAAATCTGGACCAAAGAAAAAAAAATTAAAATATATATTTATTTTTTTTATTTTTTTCCAAATTTTAATTTGTTTTTATATCTATATTTTGCAAAGGAATTGGGAGACAGACTTGAAGGACAATGTATTTTGCACTTTTTAATCCTTGTAAGCTAAATAGAGAGAGACTTGAGGTAAAAATATATTTACACTTTTTTTTTAATTCTTTATTTTTTTTAACTCTGTGTTAAGCTGACTTAAAATCAAAGTTTTTACACTGTTTTAATTATCTGTAATCAAGCTGCTTTCAACTATGGTGAAGATAATATTTGTAAGCAAAGTTGTAATTTAAAGAAAATATAAAACACATTTAAGGAACCAAAGCCCATACGCATTTTTACAATCATATAATAAATTCAAAGATTTAAGTCACTTGAATTACACTACAAGACAGCTTTGTTACATACATATATATATATATATATATATATATGTATGTGCTTTATTTATGCTTTGTTTTCAAGAAATTACCACATCCTTTTCTGAAAATGATCTCTTTCATTATTATTATTATTATTATTATTATTATTATTATTATTATTATTATTATTATTATTATTTGCGACTTATTTTTTGAAATTCATATTTTCGACTTTTCAATGATATGAAAAAAAATATATATATAAACGTGTTAATTATGAATTACTATTAAATTAAATTTAGATTAATCTTGGGTTAGTTATGAAATCAAGTTAATTGATTATTTAAGTGTGTAATTCAGCTATATATATATGTCTGTAATTGCGGCTAAGCTCTTTTTCAAGCGGTGTTTTGAATTTACAGTGCAATGATGGTTCCATTAATTGGAAATACAATTCCAAATTGAGTTTCCAAATTGAGCAATATTCAACGATTTTTTAGGCTTTTTCTTCGGGAAAAGTCATGCTCCAATGCTATTGTCAGCTAGCCTGTGAGCTCTTGAATATTCTTCAGTGATAATTATGAGTAAAAGTGATATTCTCACATTTTAAAGTATGTTAATCTGAACCACTTTATATCAGTGTGCTATCTCTTTTCATCATCCTTCTTTATCTTTGTTTATGATTTCTTCTCTATTTAATTTGATTTAAATTAGAACTATCATTTGTAATTTGATTTTGAGTATAAATCTAGCAATAGTTTTAACAAGTATTAATTAGCATAATGAGAGTCACAATAGAGCTTTATTAATGGTAGTGACTTAATTCATTAAAAATATAACATTAATAATTTGTAATAGAGATTAATGAATTGATCTAGTGATGGGGAGAGTTTAAGAAAATTAAAACAAGTTCAATGTATGGTAACTAAGGATGATGGGGTATAAAAGCTACCAAAATAAAAAAGAACATAATACTTAATTGAAGGACTAATTTGGAGGAAAATAGTGATAGGATGACAAAAAGGGCATTAACAAGATCCAATAAGAATTTAGTCCAAGTAGAAATTATAATTAAGATATGTATCCAAATACATAGTAAAATCTACCATAGTTCTAATAGAAAATTAGAATTAAATTAAACAACCCATGATTATTATTGAAAAAAAAACAATATTCAACCATATTTAATGGCCACAAAGAAAGCAACAAAAAAGGAAGCAAATTGTAGGTGGTTGACCAATAATGACTACAATTTGGAAGGAGGTTGTTTGATCAGTTATCTTTCTTCAAAGATTTCCCAACTTGAAAAAAAAAAAAAAAAAAAAAAAAAAAAAAAAAAAACTCTTAGGACCCTAAAAAGCAGTCAACTTCAAGCTCCATTGCTCTTGTTCTAATCCAAAGACCTACCATTATATTTGCAAATTTGTTCCCTGTCATTTTCAATAAATTGAACTCCATCTTAGTTTTCATTTATATAAATAGATAGCCATGGGAACAAATTCTCATCCTTTCCAATTAGAACAAAATAATAGAGCTACAATTTTTATTTTTATTTTTTTCTAATATTTTTGTCGATAATTATTCGACCTGCTTTCACCATGTCGATATCGATATCTTCTGGTCTTCTAGTCTTTGTTCTTATCTTTGTTGTAGGATGTGTTACTGGTGTGGAAGTCGACGAGGAAAAGGTTGTTGAATTTATAAGTTCTTGAGCTTTTTTTTTTTTTTTTTTTTTATTTTTTATTTTTATTTTTTAATTTTGTGTTTATTGCAGAAACATTTCATTGTTTTTCTGGAGAACAAACCTGTTTTAAATGAGGTTGATGCAGTAGAAACACATCTCAATGTTCTCATGTCAGTGAAAGATAGGTGGGTTATATTATATATGTAATTTGTTTACATTTTTTTAATTTTAATTTTTAAAAGTCAAATTTATAAATACTATATTTAAACTTAGCTTTTCCGTATATTTCCAAAAACTAAATCATGTTTAGAACATGACTAACAAAATAATTTTCAAGAACTTGTTTGCGTTTTTAGAATTTAGTTAAGAATTAAAATAGTTTTTTAAGTATTTATGTTATAGGATCGTTCCTTTTCCATGTCCCAAAATTGATCTTGATTTTGAGATTTTTTTTAAACATTATTGCTATATTAGATAGTCATGTGGACATCGAACCCAAAATTTATTGGCAATGAAAGGAGTAGTTTCTCAACGTACGAGCTACCAATTTTGAATTGGATCTCAATTTCTTTTTTATTGGACCGAATATTTATTTAGGTTTTATGGGGTCTGATACCATATTAAATAGTGTACATCCATCCCAAAACATCACGACTATTGTTACGGAACATACTCTCTTACCTTACAACATTTAAATGCCAAAGAAAATTCTTAAAAATATAATTTTTAAATAGATTGATTACTATGGATTGGACCTATCATCTTTTAAAGTTTCCAAGATATTTTTCACTACTATATCATTTTATGATATTATATCTTCTTGACCGCTAGATCACTCGACGTGTCTATGTACATTAACCTTCATAAGTTAGCCCAATTTTCAAAGGATAATGAATAACTAAAAAGATTTATGAGTTTCTTAGAGATTTTTTAACATTAAAAAATTTGTAAGATCAAATAATTAATTCTATAAAAATAGTTGAGGCATGTATAAAACAATTTAAATACGTATTGAGTCCAATATCTCTCATGACTAACACAAATGTAAGTTTTTAAATCAACACGATAGGTGAAAATATTAAGAAAATTTGTGATCACTAAAATTATATTAGAGATTAGTTAATTTATGCAAATTACACCAATGAAATGGCAGCCAAAATATAACAAATTTGTATTAAACATTTGAACACATTTTTGGTATCTTTGTAGCTATGTAGAGGCAAAAGAATCAATGGTGTATAGTTACACAAAAAGCTTTAATGCTTTTGCTGCCAAACTTACTAAAGAGGAAGCCAAAACATTATCAAGTAATTTGAATTTCTACTCTTCCTTTCTTTTTTGCTTAATTTGCCTTTTACCCCCCAATTTTTATAGTGCTTGTATTCTTCTCTTTGTTTGTCTATGATATTTGGGCTTGATTTAGAGAGGGAAGATGTGCATCATGTGATACCAAACAAATATAGAAAGCTTCAAACAACAAGATCATGGGGTTTCATTGGATTGCCTTCCAATGCAAGAAGAAACACCAAACAAGAGAGTGATATTATTGTTGGTTTATTTGATACTGGTAATTCTTCTTCTTCTTCCTATTTAGGAAAAAATAGATTTTTGGTCTTTAGGTTTGATGTGAGGTTTAAATTTAATCTTTATATTTTAAAATTTAATATTTTTATTTTGGTCATTAAGTTAACGTAACTGTTAATAATTTAACGTAAATATTGACTAGGATGATGACTAGACAAATATTAAATTAATTTTGGTATTGAGATGGTTTTTTTTAAAAAAATAAAAAGTAAATTGAAGAGATATTTTACAATTTACTTTACTTTTATTTTTTTTTAAAAATCATGTCATCACCAAAATTAATTTATTATAATTTAATATTTGTCTAGTCATTATTCTAGTCAAATATTCGATTAAATTGTTAATGATTATGTTATTTTAAAAATCAAAATTGAGAATTTTTGAAATGTCAAAGGTAAAAGTGTTGGATTTTGAAACACATGAATTAAAGTGAAACCTCACTCCAAACCTATGAACCAAAAAATTATTTAACCCTTCTATTTATTATTTAGTTAATTTCTTTTTAAAATTTATTTAACAAAATTGTATTCAAATAAATAGTGTAGTTCAACATAATACATTGAGATCTCGAGTTAGAATCTTCCCTCAACTATCATAGAAAAATTAGTGAAATTAATTTAATTAGTTAATTTTTTATAAGAAATTATAATGAATCAACTAAATAATTATAAACGTAGGTAAATTAAGAAAAAGTTTTGAAAAGAAACATTACAATAGTTATGATACATGAATTAATTGCAGGAATCACTCCGACGGCGGAGAGCTTTAAAGATAATGGATTTGGTCCTCCACCCAAAAAATGGAATGGCACCTGTCACCACTTTGCCAATTTCACTGGCTGCAACAAGTAAATATATATATATTTACATCACTTTTAATATTGGATTTTTTTGCAGACAAAATTGATAAAATATTTACAATATTAGATAAATTTAAAAAATTTAGCAATTATAGTCAAATATATAGTATAAAATAATATTTTTTACACTGAATAACTAATACATAATACAATATGATGAGTATTATTTATAGTGTATATTTGACTATAGATGCTAAATATTTTTAAATTTACCTAGATTTGAAATTATTTTGTAAAATTGAATTATTGAGTACAATTTTCCTTTAATATTTACATCGTTAATTTACAATTTAGTTTTTGTAATTTAAAAATAACATAGTTCTAATAAAACTTATAAGATAATCATGTTTGACTTAATGGTCGAAGAGAGTGTTACATAAAAATATCTTTGATTTGCTTTTACTTTTATCTTTTAAAAAAATAATTATTATTTACGAATCAATTAGTGATGGATTGATTTTATTATTTGGTTGTAAACTAGTTTTACACCAGCGATTCTATTTGAAAAAAATGTAATTATTATTTTTATTTAATAAAATCACCGAGTCCTACTACTTTATATTATTTTTTTTATATAAATACTCGAGCACTAATATCGTTGAACAACTACTCATGTTAGCTTAATAATTCACTTTTTTAACGAACTATTTATTAGTAAATTCATGCACTAATATGGTAAGTAACAAAATATAAAATTAAAAGAAAAGAGAATGCCTTGTTAGGGAACGTCTAAGGGAGAGGATGGTGCTATAGGTGATTTTCCATGTAAAGTAAAAATAAGGATTTCACTCCAAATTGTAGACATTGTTGCTCCCGAGAGGTAGGGGTAATATTCGGTTCAGTTTTTGTCGGTTTTGTATCAATTCGACAACCGAATCGATATCTTCAAATTTTATAAAATGAATTCGATCCAATGTCTAATTTTTTTAATATATATCAAAAACAACATTTCTCAAAAAAAAATTCTCATGAACAACAATTTTTTTAAAAAAGGTCAAAAGTATTTTGGAACTTATTAAAAATTATTTAGAGATATTTTTTACTTGAAATAGGAGTGAATTAAGAAAATCTTCAACAAATAAATTTCGGTTTGGGTCGGTTTTTATTAATTTTTTAAAATAAAAATCAGAACCAATCCAATATTTTTAATTTTTTCAAATTACAAATGGATAACATTCAAACTTAGTCTTAGGTAAGGGAGGGACGACGAGAAAGGGCAAAGTGTTGAAGTTTATCACTAGCCCAATGAAGTTTAGCCCACTTAGAGTAGAAACTCATAATCTAGAAGTTTCTTAGTAAAATGTAGAAGTGTTTAGAATTTTTGAGTTATGTGGACATTTAAAGAATATCCTGGAATTTTAGAGTTATGTGGACATTTAAACAAATGTGTGGTCCACATTGTCTAGTCCACACTATAAATATTCTCCACCCTACCATATTTTGTATCCAAGAAAATCCAAGAAAAAGCAAGTGTTTTTGTATCCAAGAAAATGTAGTGTAAGTTGTGGTCTTAAAAAGAGTGTTAGTGTTTTCCACAAAGTGTCGTGTTCAACACAAAGTTCGGCAATATACCCTATGAAATAGCCGTAAAGAAAATTTTAAGAGTGAAATTGTAGGGCTTTACCCGGAAGGAAGCCCTTCCAAAAATTCTCGAAGGCCTGAGTTTGACCCTGACCTAAGAGGGGGTTTGGAAATAGTTTTCAACCAGCAATTGACGCGCCTCGGTTAGTACCTCACTGGCTGCGTCATTGCCCCAAGCGCAAAGATGCTTAGACATGAGGCCCATTGCTTTGTTTTATAAGACTAATTCGCCTCTTCATCTCTAACATCTTTCGATGTGGGACTCCCCAGTTTTTATTCAAAGTTTATTTTTTCTTTTTTATTTTCTTTTCGGGGATTAGGCTTGGTTGTTTTATTTTTTCTTTTCAGAAAAGCCTTGGTTGTTTAAGCTATTTTCTTGCCATACCCTCAACTACTCTTCCTATCGACCACAAATATAATTACTTTTATGGTTGAGATATGCTGTTAACGGTTGAATGTGACTGCACTATATATAATTCAATTTTTATTTTCGTATATGAACTTTTATATATTTGGGTCTTATCTATAAATTTGAATTAAACTTTAATTCGAATTGATATTGTGTATTTTTACCATCTCCTTAATAAAATATTCTTCGTTGGTGGAGTAGCTAACACCCCTACTTTCGATTGAATGTCGGTTTTTCATAACATTTATATACTCAATTAGCCATCAATTGTAAATGACATAGAGCTATTTTTTAGGGTTCGTCAAAGTTACAAACATTAAATTCTAAATTTTAATAAAAATTATTATTATTATTATTATTATTTTTTCTTCAAATTATAGAAATTAAATTCTAATTTTAACAGATTAGAAATTATATTTCAACTTTCAAAATCAATCCTTTGATTCTCATTTTTCTTTTTTTCTTGTTTTTTTTTTTTTTTTTTTTTATAACTTGAAGCAAACTCATTGGAGCAAGATATTTCAAGCTTGATGGCAACGAAGATCCCGTCGACGTCTTATCGCCGATAGATGTCGATGGGCACGGCACGCACACATCATCAACAGCAACGGGCAATGCCGTAGCCGGAGCCAGCCTCTTTGATCTAGCCAAAGGAACAGCCCGCGGCGGCGTGCCATCAGCGAGAGTAGCCATGTACAAAGTGTGCTGGGCTAGCACCGGGTGTGCTGATATGGATATTTTGGCTGCCTACGAGGCTGCCATACACGACGGTGTCGATGTCATTTCGATATCGATCGGTGGCGGCGGCTTCGGCAATTACTCCGAGGACTCGATCTCCATCGGTGCGTTCCATGCCATGAAGAAGGGCATTGTCACTGTGACCTCCGGTGGCAACAGCGGTCCGAGTGCCGGGACCGTTGTCAACCACGCGCCGTGGATCGTGACGGTTGCTGCCAGTACTATTGATAGGAAATTTATCAGCCCATTGGAGCTCGGCAATGGGAAAAATATCTCTGTAAGTTTACTTTATTGCATATGTTTTTTCACTAAGTATTTGATTAAATGATGTCTTAGTTTTCATTCACTCGATCTTGTGAAATAAGTTTAACATAAATATTTTCATGAAAAGTTAATAAATAAAACATAATATTTGAGAACCAAAATATGTTAGTGTATTTATATGTATACTTTGATATGTTTTAATTCAGAGGATGAAAGATATAGATTTTGGTTTAAAATATAACTTCAGTTCATGAATTATCAGTTTGTATTAAGTAGGGTATAGTACACATTAAAAAATGAAAATTTGCAGTATATAAAAAACTCTATCATCCATATTTTAATTATAACAATTTTTTAAAAATATTTTATATATAATAAAATATAAAATATTTTAATTTGATTTAAAACTATAGATATCAAGTTTTATTGATGTAAGCTGATTAATTTTACTTGATTGAAATCTATTCGTTTCATTTTATTCACTATATTGAAGATTATTAATTTTGTGTCTATCAATATAATGAGATTAAATTAGGCTAAATATTAATCCTTATCTCTTGTCTTTATTTGGAATACTTCTTAAACTATTATAATTTTTCAAATAAAATTTTGTTATAATTTTCACTTTTTCATTAATTCTCTCGGTTAGAATTTTTTTTAGGTGAAACCAAAAACAAAGTCACGAGAGATATTAGTTAATACACAAAGTAAACAATGTATAACATATCAATATAATATATTGATCAATCATAGTTGTTGTCCCTAACAAGTGATCTCAAATATTTCATTCCCTTGACTTAGTATTATCCATAGAGTTTTCAATGTCCTCAAATGTAAATAGGAGAAATGATTTTTTGAATAGAAGACTCAGGTTCAATACTTTGTTCGAGCAGAGAATTGTAGACCATATATACAAACAAAGTAGTCTAACATTAATTAGATAAGAAAAGAAACCTTTTCGTTAACCAAAAGGAAAACAACGATGACTTTTTATCAGAACTAGACAACATTGTATATATCAACGTAGAGATCTGTCGAGAGAGTCGTTGTTCCTCACACAAAAAATTTCATGATGTAATGAAACAGGGAATAGGGATAAACACATTCAATCCAAAGCAAAAAATGTACCCTTTAGTGAGAGGAGGGGATGTGGCAAAGAGTTCAGACAGCAAAGACAGTGCACGCTATTGTGAAGAAGATTCCCTTGATCCAAATAAGGTCAAAGGGCAGTTTTTTTATTTTTATTTTTCATATTTTTTGAGTTATATCGTAATTAGGGTGGGAGATTCGAACTCATGACTTTGACGTTTATTGGCAGGTCAAAGGCAACCTAGTGTTCTGCAAATTGATGAGTTGGGGAGCTGATTCTGTTGTCAAATCACTTGGTGCTAATGGTGTTATCATTCAAACTGACCAGTTTCTTGACAATGCTGATATCTTCATGGCCCCTGCCACCATGGTTAGTAGCCTTGTTGGTGCTACCATTCACTCTTATATCAAGTCCACCAGGTAATAATGTCTTTATGATTTCGGTTTTCATTTCAATTTGTATGTTTTGTTCTTACTCACATACTTATGAAAATTCTCAAAGAGGTCACCCAATAGAGAATTAAACTAATTTTCTATGACGATATAAAAGAAGATACATTTTATTAGTATAGATATTAATTGTCAATTATCTTAAGTTTTTTTTCTTAATCATGGTTGTATTTCCATTCAAATGAGATTGTTCATTCCTATGTCCCTTAAGAACTGAACTCGAGCGCTACAAAAAAGTTGAGTTAAAAAAGATTTTGAAACGTTTTTTAAAATTAATGTAACGCTCTAGGCCAGGATTTACATTAGGATTTGAAATTCAGGTTTAAACCCTATGTCCTGGTGGCTACACTACTTAATTTGAGTTGCTTCTAAAGTTGAAAATTATCTTCATAGACCAATATAAATTCTTTAAGCAATCTTAATCTTTATTCACATGTTTTTTTAGAAATTTATTTGAGATCACTTGTTAGGGACTCTCCCACCTTCCAATGTGGGACATTTGTGAGATTCTAACATGGGACCGATACCCGTTTGACTTTATGAGCTCTGATACCTAATATGAGGTTCCACCTTTAAACCAATTGATAATGATGAGGGTAACCTATATCTCTTTTATACTGATGTTGGACTCTCCCACTTTCCAATGTGTGACATTTGTGAGATCTTAACATTTAACCATAGATATATGTGTCAAAGGTTAAATTAGTTAACTAACCTAAGACTATAATTAATGAAGTAAAAGATAAAAGGAAATTGAGTACGTTTTATGAGTCTTTTGTGCAAAAAAGGTGGAATTTTTCAAAATTAGAGATTCATTTTGGGCATAATTGGGTTTTTGATATGAATACAGAACACCAATGGCAGTGATATACAGAACAAAACAACTCAAAGCAACAGCTCCAATGGTGGCTTCCTTTTCATCCCGAGGTCCAAATCCAGGCTCCAACCGTATTCTAAAGGTAAACAAAGATGAAAGAGTAATTTCTTACTGATTTCCTTGATATCAAAATGTTGTAGGGTCAGACATGTATGTCGTGTGACATTAATTTGAAGTACGTACAAATTTGCACAGATAGTCACAGATTAAAAAAAAATATAAACGCTCTCCTTGACTAAATAACTAAACAAAGAAATGATAGATTTAATTTTTTAAATCTAAATATAAAACTATTTAATCACGGAACTAATTTCTCATTATTATTTATTTATTTTTTTAATTTAAGAAATTTCTTACTCTTCTTATACTATGTATAGTCCAAACTTATTTTTTAATCAAAGAAATTGTTTTAAATTTCTTGAACCTTCAATTAGTCTAGATATTACAAATTCGAAATTCTGTAAGTTTTTTAATTCTATAAACAAAATCTTTCAATTTTTATTCAAAAGATCTTTTAAAATTTATAAGTGTTTAATTGGTCTTTAAACCTTTTTTTTCGTGTCTCCACAAATATTTATTCCATTGTCAAATAGATACGTGATTTAAAAAAATAATAATAATTGAAGTAACAATGAACCTTTACTTTTGTGTTCACTAGACCATTCCCACATTAAAAAATCATTGTAATACTTTTAGAATACATCAAAGATCGGACGACACACTAATAATATTTAATTTTTTGAAACTAAAAAGAATTAATTAACCCAACTCTAAGAAGATTTAGGACATGTTTGGCTTTGAGGGGATAGGTTGGCTTGGGATGAGAAGAGATGATAAGTGAAATAAGTTTATGTTTGGAAGTAAGGAAAGAAAAAATAAAAATATGTTTGATGTGATAGAAAGAGAATGGTTGAAGTTTTTATTTAAATAAAAAAATGGATATTTAATAGTTTTTTAATAATAAAGTTATGTTTGATGTGATGGAAAGTGAATTGTTGAAGTTTTTATTTAAATAAAAAAATAAATATTGAATAGTTTTTTAATATTTTAATATTTAAATAAAAATGTGCGGGGCAAACATAGAATAGAAGACAAGTCAAGCCAACTCCACCCTTTGTCCATGGGGCAAACATGCCCTTAAAATTCTGAAACTAGGTTCTAAAAAGAACATTACTCTTTGGTGTATATACTTCTAAACCGGTCCGAAGAGTCACAAATTAAAAGTACAATATATGTTCATTTGCAGCCGGACATAGCGGCTCCGGGAGTGGACATATTGGCGGCATACACACCATTGAAGTCACTGACGGGGCTTAAGGGCGATACTCAATTCTCAAAGTTCACTCTCATGTCTGGCACTTCCATGGCCTGTCCTCATGTCGCGGCCGCCGCCGCGTACGTCAAGTCTTTCCACCCCCATTGGTCTCCGGCCGCCGTTAGATCCGCTTTGATGACCACCGGTATGTCACATTACCCCTCTTCTCTCCATCTTGATTTCTTTTAATGGTGTTTCCAGCTTTTAGACTAGGATTCTTCAAATGTTAATTTTAGTATTAGAAGTTAGATTTTGGAGAAAATTATATTTTTAGTCTTTAAGTTTTGGGGCCTATGGTGTAATAACAATGATATAGTCTGCATTAACACTAAAATGTTTCCATGTGTGTTATGAAGCGAGACCGATTAGTCGACGATTGAACCCCGATGGCGAATTCGCGTATGGTGCGGGCAATTTAAATCCATCGAGGGCGAAAAGCCCCGGCCTCATCTACGACCTCAACGAAATGTCCTACGTTCAATTCCTCTGCCGTGAAGGCTACACTGGACCTTCAATTGCAGTCCTTACTGGAACAAAATCTATAAACTGCTCAACTATAATCCCTGGCCTAGGCCATGATTCTCTCAATTACCCAACCATGCAACTCAGCCTCAAAAGCCTAAAACGATCGATGACAATCGTGTTTAGACGACAAGTCACCAATGTCGGCCATGCCGTCTCGGTTTACAATGCCACTGTCCGAGCTCCCCCCGGGGTGGAGATCACGGTGACGCCGAGGACTCTGTCGTTTTCGCGCGTACTCCAAAAGCGAAGCTTTAAGGTTTCGGTGAAGGCGGGTCCTTTGCCCTCGGCGAAAATGGTGTCCGGTTCGCTTGCTTGGGTTGGTGCTCGACATGTTGTGAGAAGTCCTATTGTTGTTCATAGCCCATAATGAGGGGTGAAAAGACTTACTGATATGTGCTTTTGTAGATGTATTATTGTTGTTATGAAGTTATCCCATTGTCTTGAACTTATTTGTGTGTGATGTGATGATATGTTTGATGGAAGAAACATTAACATGAGCTAAATATAATAACTAATATGATAAGTTTTTTTAATTTGACAATATTTGAAGTGAGAAGACTTAACATATAATCTCTTGATTACTTGAGGTCGTACTTATACCAATAGAACTTTTTGTTTTCGTTGGTTTGTTTTTTGATTTTATAAAATTGTTTTTTTTTTTTTTTTTTTTTTTTTTTTTTTTTTTTTTTCTTTTTGGAAAAGAAAA
>JBBMEF010046949.1:0-13256 GCA_037832685.1 Sicyos baderoa
TCTCGAAATGAATTATTTTCTAGTTATATACATTTTAATGCAAGATATTTTTCATAGTCAATTGATACTTAAGAAAAGGAGGAAAAAAAATGAGAAACGAGAAACAATTACCAAACAAGTTTATATTCTTGTTTCTCTTTTTTTTCAAGAAACAGGAAACAGAAATGGTTACCAAACACTTTCTTATTTCTAGTTCTTAAAACAGAAGAAACAAGAAACCAGAAACAGGAAACGAGAAACAGGAAACGGGAGTGTTACCAAACGGGCCCTTAATTTCCTGTTGGTTTGGGGAAGAATTGGGACAAGAATTTTTGTTGGCTTTGTTGGGTTTTGAGATTTGGATTCTGGGTTTAGAATTTTAGAATTAGGGGAAGGATTAAATTGGTTGTTGAAGAATTGTAGTGATTTTTGTTTAAAATCTCAGTTGTGTAAATTCAAAGAGAATTGAGCTTGAATATCAATTGGGTCAGTCAACTTTTGATTTAGGCATTACAAGGTATTATTTATTGTCTGGAAAATTCTCAATTGATCCAGATGAATATTTGTTTTCTTATTTTCTTCTATAAAATTAATAAATTACATGATGCTTACTTTGTACTTTCTTTTATGGATTTTTTGAACTATTAGTTTCTTCCAATGTTTGAATCTGTAATTTGCATCTTTAAGGTTATAGGTGGTACACTAAAGTTGGCATTTTAGAAAAAAAGTTTGTCGATCTTCTGTTGGTTTTACGTTCCCTCTTGCTGTTGGTATATAGCCTTGAGATGTTCATTTTCAAAAAAAATATTGGACATTGGATCGGATCTAAAATTGAACCGAACCAATAGAGAACCGAACCAATGGTTCTATCCTTTATCGGACATTGGATTGAATCTACTTTTTAAAAACCGAAGATATTGGTTCGATTGTCGGTTAGGTACAAAACCAATCAAAACCGAACCGAAATTACCCCTAGTTCAAACTATCACTTATTTCACAATTCAATCATCACTATTCACACGAATAGCTAATTTTCATATATTTAATTCTCTATGATTACAATCGTTAAAAAACTAAAACCATATACATTAAATTTTAGTTTATAAAATCTTAGAGACTAAATTTAATTTCTTTCGAGTCAAAAAGACTAAATTCTAACTTTTAGAATAAAAAACACTAAACTTAAAACTTACTTCAAACTATAAAAACTAAATTTATAATTTCACTTTCATTTTATTACAAATGAAGTTTTAGGGAAAAATAATTAACTTAAATACAATTAATCTTTTTTTACAAAATATATATATAAACATAAATGACAAAAGATTAGCATGAAAATAAAAGTGATAAATGTGAAATATTTAAACCAATTCAAAACTAAATTCGAATTTTAAAAGTAAAAAAAGGAAGGTCTTGAATGCGAGAGCTTAAATGGAACTATGCTCATAACTATTTTATTACTTTTGGAGAAACTATTTTATTACTTAATTCGTTCAAAATTTAAACTTTTTCCATATTAATGATTTAGACAATTTCCTTGGATTTCATAGGAAATATATATTAGATGATAAATAAACCCAATTACAGAAATAGAGAATACTGTTATTTATGTGGTAATAAGTTTAAGATTCAATTCAATCGTTCCATCCTGCATGTTGTTAAAAGACAAAATTTGGATGCCATCCTTATAGCACATAGAATGATTTCGCGAGTGCTCATTTAGAGAAACTAACTCGAAACTTTCTTTGGGAATCTATTTTGAAGAAAAGAGCCTTCATCAAAAAAGCTAATTTAAAACATGTGCTAAGAAATGGTGGATGCACTTCTCAAGTACTGTCCTCTTCTATACCACTTGGATAATGAATGAAATTTTGGAACTTCGGTATTAGAAGAAGATTCGATGATGGATATCATTGGCCAATAAGAGCAGTAGTTCAACAACATCAATGTACACCCAATAACCAAGAAATCAAGGGTTCAAATCCCCTACCCTCAATTATTTGTAACCTAAAAAAATTGGATCTCATTAAGCACAATATCCTTCACTGATATTACAGATCAGCTATCGGTCCTCCGAATCAAGTGGTACTTTTTCGGTTAAGTCCCGGCTTATACATAAGTTACCCGCTCCAAGACTGGATCCTCTCCTAGCTAACTGAAGTGGCTTTTTGTAATCATTTACAATGGGTCATAGTATATTTTGTAATTTCATATAACTATGAAATTGTTTCATATGTAAAATAACAAAAAAAAAATCGAAAAAATTGTTTTGATTTAGAAATTTGTTAGGATTTAATATTTTCTTAAAAGGGAAAATCCATTGTAACTAAATAGCTATCAAACAGACGCTTATGAATTAATCCATGAATGTCTAAACTAGACAACTATCTGACCAACGAAGTCATAAAAAAGAGATCGTGGTGACAAGATTCATCTCTATTACTTAGGCATCCCTACTAATGCCCCAGAACAAGAAGTAACAATGCAGCAAATGAGTCCATTTTCAAGAAAAATCAAAAGAGCAAGCATGACAAGAAACCAGTCTCATGACCAGTTTGGCAGACACAAAAACAAGAGTTGAGGTCCTTGGAAAAAAGTGGAAAAAGGGAGGGTAACTCACATCTTTAGCTGTGCAAATATACCCGAATAACTTTAACAGGCACGACATTCTTCGATAAAAACATCGGAATGATCATTCCGATATTTGAGTTCTCCAAGCTTTTGGTGTTTTAAGAATGAAGAGTAATAGGACATCATAGGATAATAAATGGCTTGATTCAGGTTCGAAGATGGATGGAATTACATTGATTCGACACAACATTCTTCGAGAAGGGTATCGGAACAATCGTCATGACATCTAAATTCTCCAAGCTTTTGATGGTTCAAGTATGAAGAGCAACAATGAACGTGTGTAGGACAAGATATGGCCTGATCAAGAATCAGGATGTATGAAGGAAGCCTTTTCCCTACGAGTAATGAGTAATAACTAAATTGAAACGAAGTTTAGTTTCTAGTATTTAGGAGTACCTCAATCCCCATAATTCAATCAAATTGTATGGAGTAACCAGTGGCACTGGTGGTAACATTCAACAGGCCGAGTTCATCCATATCGGAATCCGACTCATCGTCCTTGTACCATCCTGCAGGAGAATCCTCATCCTGTCCACTTCTAGTTGAAGGAACATGAAGCTCAGACAAGGGAACAGGAAGTGGCTCATCAGTGAAATACTTGTCTTGTAGCAATTCCATAGCGGTCCCTCGATTAGCCGGGTTGTAGCAAAGAAGTCTTTTAACGATAGAGATTTCATCAGGAGAACAGTTGGGAAGACAAGTTTCTAGGCCAAGTGGCTTCTCTATGTTGTTGAATGATATGATTTGAAAATCAGGAAGTTTGGAACAGCCTGGCCAAGAATCTTCAGTCAAGTTTCCTAGAGTAGTAAAAATTCTACTCATTTGATCAATGTCGGCAGTTCCTGGAAAAAGTGGTTCCAATGTAAAAAGTTCGGCAAAAATGCACCCCAATGACCATAAGTCGATCTCCAAACCGTAGTTCGTGGAGCCATAGAGTAATTCAGGTGCCCTAAACCAGCGAGTACCGACACATGAAGTGAGAGAACCCTGCCCATCATCTGCTGGAACTCCCCCTTCCATTTCATAAGAATATGATGAACCTTTAAATGGATCATCTTCAAGATCACTGGTGGTACAAGTTGCTAAGCAAGATGTATCTCCATCATAAGTATATGTTTCCTTATCAGAATCAATTGCAGCATTTTTTGCTTTCAGATCCTCTAATACTCTAAAATATTCCTCTTTGCTAATTGGTTCTTGCTCATCACTCCTATTAACCGAGCTTTCTGTTCCCGAAAATTTTGCAGACGGCTGAGAAGTAGGTACTTGATCCGAAGAGTTCATCTCACGTGGTTGTGAAATCTTATTGGATTCATCATACTCGGGCTCCATTAGAATTCTTGCCTGAAACCAACATCAAACTCATTCTTACAGGAACACTAAAACCAATATCAAACTCAACTCCTTGGAATTCATAACACAAAGGAAATAATAATAAGTGTCAATTGTGGGTTGATTAATAAGTTAACATGACTAAACACCAATGTCCAGTAATCACATGTACAGTAATGTCAAGTAAAGTTCAGTATCATGGATCTTCTAGAAGAACTCTGTATCAAGGACAAGAAATCTTCAACATGAACAGATAAACACCACATTAAATCAAATTTTCTTCCCCTATACATTCGAATTCTCGACATCTAAACAATCGAAATGCGCACGACCGTGATTATAAGCCAAAGCCGTTGTGCTCGCCACGGATCTTAGACTAGAAAGGAAAATGAAAGAGAATCACCTGTCCAAAATCGGCAATCTTAAGCACGCCATCATCGGAGATCAACAAATTGCAAGGTTTCAAATCCCTATGCACGATCATATTCCTATGGCAAGCATCAAGACCACTCAAAATCTGGATCATCCAGCGCTTCACCTCCCCGACCGCAATCCGCCCTCGCTTCTTCGCCTCGGCTACAACAGAAGCCAAATCCGTGCTCAAGAACTCGAGAACGAGCACAGCATCCTCATCCTCGCGCCAGAAGTACTCGTGCAGGACGACGATGTTAGGCGAGCCTTGGAGGATTTGGAGAGCCTCGATTTCGCGGAAGGCGGACTGGTAGTCGTGGATCTCCTTCAAGGCGACGATGGCGCCGTCGGAGAGGCGCTGGGCGCGGTGGACGTCGGAGTATGCGCCGGATCCGACGCGGTCGAGGATCTTGTAGTTCTTGATGATGTCTGGGCGAGTGTGGATGCTCCAGCTCTTGGACGGTGGAGAATCCATTGGAGTGTTAGGGTTTTGGAAAGTCGTTACAGTTCGCAATTTCCGCCGGCGGATGAGAAAGATAGCTCGCCGGACCAAATCCAAATGGGCGCCGACTAATATTATTCATTAACTTGGGATATTGTTTTTATAAATTCCACAGCTTTCTATCAAATTAATAATAATGTAATATTTTATCATAGCAAAAATGTAAAAACAAATTAACGAATGAGAATGAGTCACTCACCTTGTAGTGGTTTTATTGTTTCGTTATAAACCAGATTAACACCGGCGCGCCATCTTTTGAATTCTGGAAGAGTCGATATTTGTAATTTTCTCCCCCAATTTATACTTAAAAAAAAAATTAAAAAAAAAAAGTCACTAGTACAATATTTTTTTGTTGTAAACCGGTTCAAGGATTTGATCTTTAAAATCAGTATTTGTAATTCACTCTTCCAACTTATACTAAAAGAAAATAAATTATATCCAAATTTTAGAAATAATTCTAATAGCAAGAATTTGAAAATGATTAAATTGTAATATTCTAGAATTTAATATCAATTCAAATATTTGTATAACATTATTTAAATGAGTTTAAATCATAAATTGATCTCGACCAGCATAAGTTATCTTCAAATTTTAAGAAGTGATAGCCAATATATAAAATTATCTGAATCTATCTATTTTGGTTCTTACTTTTCTACCAACAATTTTTTTTTTTTTTTTTAAGTACTAACAGTTATTTAATTTTAGACTGGTTTTCACTTTTCATCTTTGAAGAGCTACAAGGAATTATTATAGCTAAGGATTTTGATTTTTTTTTTTTTAAATATATTTGATCAAATGGTTAATATTTCAAATATTCCAAATACATTTATTTTTAGGAAGAAAGGTTAATGATATATTATTCAAATAAAATAACATTATTCATACAAAATTTATTGATAAAATATTATTTTAAGGTCGGAGGTAGTTTTGAAACTTTTTAAAATTTATAGATATTTTTTAAACCAAAAAATTTACCGATAATAGTATTTTTAAATATTTTTATTAAAGATTATGATATTGTTTTGAAGTTTATGAGTATTCTTCGTACAAATCACATAATTGAGGTCCTGTTTGATAAATATTTGGTTTTTTGTTTTTGGTTTTTCAAATTTAATCCTATTTTCTCTCAAAATTCCTATAATATGCTTCATCCTTCCTTCCATTTATCCATCTTTTTTAATAAAGTAGGAGAATACTAATCAACTTTTAAAAACAAAAACAAACTTTGAGAAGTTTTTTTTTGTTTTTAAAAATTGATTGGTAATCCCCTACTTAAGGAAAGACGTATACATGGTAGAAATGATGAAACAAATAGTAGGAAATTTAAGAGAAAATAAGCTTAAATTTGAAAAACTAAAAACAAAAAACCAAATGGTTATCAAACGAGGCGTGATATTTTTTTTTTTTTTTTTTTTTTTTTTTTTTTTTTGAAATCATTAACCTTCTTTTTTTTACTTCATACAAGGTTGAATCATTTTTGTAACTCCATATGGAGAGAGCAACTCCTAGACCTCAAATTTTTTAACTTACTTCATGTTAGTGTCTTGACTTTTATTTATTCAATCTTTAGAAAAAAATAAACGATTATTTTAGTCTCAAAAATTTCTAAAATAAAACTATTATTTTATTCAACAACAAAGAAAACTATTTTGGTTCTTATTTGACTTTAACTTGAGAAGTCCTGATCAAAAAAAAAAAAAAAAACTTAAAAAGTCGAGTTTATATATTAGGAGGTGGACACAAATACATGAATTAGGTTGGTTGAGATCCAACAACAACTAGACATAAAATAATACAAATTCATGACTTCTAAACCATAGATAAACACTTCGTATACTTACTATTGTTGACGGTTGAGACCAACCTTGAGTGCATACCAATATTAGTTGATTTGGACATTTTTGTGGGATGCATAAATTGGTTAAGCGAGCATTATACAAACATTAACATATATATATTTGAACGATTAAGATATGATTTCCTCGCTACCCAAATATTATTGAACTAACAAAAACACATTTACTTTTCTTAAAGTTGGAGGCTAAAATGTCAAATATTCAAATGTTGCTGTCTAAAAAAAATAAAATCTAACTATTAACATTTTTCAAGTTCATGAACTAAAATATAAGATTTAAAAGCTCACGTTAATTTAAAAAGTAATCAAAAGACTAAACTATTATTTTCGTTCAATATCTAAGTTTTTTTTAGTTAATATAATCAAAATTAAAATTGCTTCTTACCCTTACATTGAAGTTATTATTATTATTTTTTTTTTTGAAATTCATTAAATAATAACAATATTTTTCATGTAAAAAATACAATGTGGCTACATTTTCTAAGTTAATGGAGGATGTTTTGGTTTTGAGTTCTACAACCAATAGGAGTAGGAATTTGAAACTATGGCCGGTTGATCATTAGGTATACACATGACTCTGAGGCTAAACTGAAATATATAAGTTAAAATTGTTTAAGAAAAGTTAATAATAATTTTAAGGTTTAGTAAAATTACCTACGTAGTTATGATATTTAAAAGTATAGTGACTAAAATGGAATGAAACACAAGTACCAGACGGAAAAACCAAAATGAATCTAATCAATTCAAAATTTAAAAGTTAAAATGTATATTATACATACATATACATATATATATATATATATATAGTTTGAGGAAAATTCCAAAACATCTTGTAGGGTTTAAACATATTGACTCCCAAACAGTCCCCACAATCAGAAACCAGAAGAAGATGGCATAAAACCAGCAGCACAGACTGTTCAGATCTGTAAAACAGAAGGAGCCAAAGCTCACTAAAGTGTAGGACCCTTTGCATTTAAATCAGTTCAACAAAGCATGCATTCTTTTATGGATTTGGGAGTTTTTTTTTATATATAGGTATTTACATACACTTATTCCCTTGTCCAAAAATTTCAAAAGAGGGAAAAAAAATAAGGGTAATAACTCACTCATTTTCATTGATGTAACCTTTCCTTTTCACTCTGTCCAAAAATGGTGGAACAAGAAGACAAATCTCCATCTGTCAACACACACAAAAAAAAAAGTAGATAAAAAAGTTTCACCCCTAAAACAAAATCATTTGAATTCTTCACCATATTCCAAGCTTTTTGTTTTAAAAACTTTGACTTACTTTTCTTTAAAATAGGTAGAAGTTATACAACAAGAACTAAGTAATAAGATTCATCATCTTAGTAACTACGAGTACACACGTTTTCTAGTCTCAATCAAGCGTTTTGTATCAAATCAAATCGATGCAATATCATAGAACAAATCGAAACAGATTGAAAGTGTCATGGCATTGTATAAGCATAACAGAAAAAGGCTACACAATATATACCCTCCTAAGGTCATGAGAGAATGAACAATTCCCTCTAATTTTCAAGTTATGGTCAAAATGTGAAGCTCCATATGCTCTTCTCTTCCACTACTAGTTAACCTAATGTAGCCACAAAACAGATTAACAAATACATAGAGGTGCGATTACAGTGAGGCGAGCTTGACCGGTCACAAAGCATAGCCTCCACAAAAGAGGTTCTCTTGAGCTTGCAGCAGCACGGCATATCCTATGCAGCACAGCCTCCACATACGATGCTCCTGCCGTAGTTTTTATACATGTCAATAACAATAGTATGTAATTAAGGGTGAGAGTAAGAAACGGTTCAACAGATCTCAGGGGGCGCTACTTACGCGAACGAGCAGCCAGATCCTCGACGCCGTTTCTTCCTCGTGACATCTCTTCTCCTTGGAGGTTGCATAACAACCTTAATGGCAGTATCAAATACAGCTTTGACATTCTAAATAATCAACCACAAGGTCCAGTTAGATATTGTTCATCCAAGGATATGCATTTTCCTTTTTTTGGTATAACTATACATTTTAAAGAAAAAAGTAATAAAATTTCCACAAAATTAAACATATTTCTATATGTTGAATTGTCTACCTGTTGTGTCTTAGAACTGCACTCAATATAAGCTGAAGCACCAATTTGTTTTCTCAGCTCCTCACCCTGTTCGTTAATGTCCAATTCAACAAAGTTGAGCTTCTCTTTCTAGAAATATTGCATCACAGTTCATATTAGAAAAAGAAGAAGCAAGGATTGGGGAAGTGAACCTGAGAGGTTGTAATGACATCGTATCCCATTTGTTCATTCGAATATCGTCGATCTTCACGGAGATCTAAAACGAATGGAGACAAGTTTTGTTGATGTTGTTCGTAGATTAACTTGAATGGACAATAATAAAACCAAATGTAGCATCAAATGATTGGTGAATAACTTTTGTCTACCTACCGAGCTTGGTTCCAACTAAAATGATTGGAACATTGGGCGCAAATCTACGCAGTTCGGGCATCCACTGAGAAATCAATATACAGAATTATTGTTAAAAGCTACGGTAGAATCAAACAAAGCAATACAATACTTGAAGAATATATATCTTGAAGGGATGAAAAGTAAGTTAAGTGAAAACTTGTTTGATAGTTTTTCTTTTGACTCTACTATTGATCTGAAAAATGCCTGTTGTAGTAACCTCACATGTATGAATATGGACTGACTTTTACAAAATTCTTTTACTGCACTTAAAAGCACATTTTTGTAAGCGCTTAGAAAATCATTCCAAACAGACATAAAGCTTAAGCTTGTGGGTTGGGGTAAATTTAATTATATGAACCAACACTTCCTCTCACTTGTGGGCTTTATTCGAACTCAAGACCTCCTACTTTGATACCATGTTGAGTTATGTTGAATCACCAATCAACCCAAAAGCTTAAGCTTGTGGGTTGGGGTAAATTTAATTATATCAACCAACACATTTTATTTCAGTTGAGTTTGGTCAGTTTAATTTTCAAATTTTGATTTTGGTGTCAGATTTAAACTTTTAGCAAACTAACAGATTAATAAATCAGGCCCAACAAAACTAAGCTAAACTGACCCTAATACTAATGTTTCTATAACAACAAATAAGTTACCTTCTTGAGGATATTTTCATAGCTGGCTCTACTAATTAATGAGAAAGCTAGTACAAACATATCTGCACCTCTGTAACTCAAAGGCCTTAGCCTGCTATAATCTTCCTGGCCTTCAAAACAAAGGAGAAACAATAAGGATGATGACTCAGTCAAGTAGATAAAAACCAGATTCTGAAGCAAACTCTATAGTCTATGAATGAAATAAAAAAGAAAGGCCTTCTTATTCAAAGAGATTATATATATATATATCTACCTGCAGTGTCCCATAATCCCAAATTGACAATGTTCCCATCTACAGACACATTGGCACTGAAATTGTCAAACACTGTGGGAATATAATCCTGCCAAACAAACAAACCAATATTTAGAGAGACTCCATGTGCTGCTCAAGCTTAGTGTTTGACTTGCAGCTCATATATAAAGAAAGGAAGAAAATAGGAGGTATAGGAATATTATATTGGGGGAAGGAGGATTCGAACCTATAATCTCATGGTTACCGGTAGAGCTTTGCTCTTGTTGGCAATTTGTTAGTAGTTGGTTAGAGTATTGTGGGTATAAATAAGAAACAATTGTAAGGGAGAAGGTATACAATATTTTGAGAGTCAAGAGTGAAGGAGGGTCCAAATATCTCGAAATTACTTTGGATTATCTTTATATTTTCTTTATTGTTATATTATGCCTTGAACGCTTTTACGCATTCAGCATTTTATTGCATGAACGCATTCCTTCTTTCAGCGTTGCACATCCGCTAACTGCACTCCGCAACACATTCTATCTTGCACTTACGTATTTTGTAATAGGGTTTAATGAGAGCGCATATATAAGCTCGAATTAAACTCTAGCCGTTTTAATGATGTTCATTACTCTGTAATATGTAACACGCTTCTTCTGAATAAAACTATTCTCCCTCTCTGCCTGTGGACTAGCTAACACAACGTTAGTGAACATGTAAATCCGTGCGTTGTTTCTTCCTCTTTCTCGTTACCGCGTTTTTCTTTATCTTCGTATCGATTGCTAATTGCCGTTTTCATTAACATTTATATTTCAAAATGAAAAGAAGTTGGAACTTGTGAGATTCCATCAATGTTGAGAGAGAGAAAGACTCCATTTTAACAGCTCAAGTGTTCATGTACTTGAAGCCCATATTAAATGAAAACCCCACCAATGTTGAGAGGGTGCTTCAGAGCAGTTTCAACTGCTTGAGCTGTTCATATAATTGCAATTCACATATTTAAAGAAAGCAAGAAAGTGGGAGAAACCCACCATTTACTAAGAAAAGAAAAGAAAAAGAGAGCTCCACATATTGTTGAAAGTAAACAAAATAGGATACAAAAGAGCTAGAAACAAATACTCATAACAAAGAAGAAAAAGGGGTTGGCTCACAGTGGGGAACTTATTGCTGGTGTAGCAGATGAGCATACACGTCTTCCCAACAGCTCCATCGCCAACAGTAACGCATTTAATGAACTTGGAAGCGCTCATTCTCCAGAAATTGGGGGATTTGAGGAGTTACAATGGCGCAAACTGGAAAAGGGGTTTTGTGTTTACTCAAATTTCTTCTTCTTTCAAATCTCAGAGACAGAGGTTTTGAAAGGCACAAAACGAGAGGGACTTTTTTGGGGTTTTTTTTTTTAATTGATTAATTTATTTGCCTCTGGAATGGTGTACCTGAAGATGGGTCCCTGTGGTTGCTGTCGCTGGCGCCATTAATGGCTTCCAACCACACAATTCGAGCTATTCAATGGTAGATTTATCACTTAGCACTCTCGCCCTTCCTCTGCATGTCATTCGCTTTGGGTTTCGTAAAATACTATAATTCAAATTTCATTTTTGTTACATTTTGGTTCTCGTCCAAAAAAAAAAAATTGCTAAATTATTCTACATACTCCTAAACTATCAAATTTTTATCACTTATCCCTAAACTTAAACTTCGAAAAGTTTCAAAAGTACCTATTAACTTCACAAAACGTGTCAAAAATACTTTTTGTTGTTAACTTTAGATAGAAACGGTTAAGATTTTGTTTCAACCTGATCTTAAAAAAATATATAAAATTTAAATAATTATCCGTGTTGAATTGATTTACAACCAAACAATGAAATAATTGTACTACTCTCCTTTGCCACTTTGTTCTTCTGCCATAGCTCGAGGTTCGTTTTTCTATAACTTTTTTTTGTTTCTTCGTGAGTATCGCTAGAGAGTTTTGATTTATCGATCGTTCTTCTAGATTGTATGGTAGGAGAGATTTTGATTTATCGCTTAAATTATATTTTCTCTGTTTGATTTTTTGGTTTTGTTTGAAGATTCTGCTTGATTTGAATGAGATTTATTGTTAAAACTTGGAGCATATGGTGAGGCTGACTGAATATTCTGTTTTAATTTGTTGTTAAAACTTAGAGTCTATGGTGATTCTCCTTAATTTGAATGGTATTCTACTTGATTAAATTTTTTAGTCCGATGATTCGCATTTTATACCCAAATTTGGTGGGATCTCTAATACATTCAAGAAATACACGAGAGTAAAAAATTCTTGTATATCTCAGAAAAGGAACTGAGAAAAATGAGGGAGTGTTCACCGGTGTTTTGTAAAAAAAAAAAAAAAAAAAAAACAAAAATGGGTTTTTGAATATCACTGCTGGGAACAATCAAGAAGAGGCTGATTGAAGGTGGGAAGTTGGAAAATTGGAGTCATTAGAGAGTTTTCTTAGTAACTTCCATGGCCATTCTTGCTTTTGAAATGCTTGCTTTTTTTTTTTTTTTTTTTGAAATCCGTGACTGTTCAGGCCAGCTTTCGCGCACCTCGACTAATGTCACATTTCTCAGCCTCTTGAGTTGGCATTGTTTATCTCAGGCTCCTCGACTAATGCTTGCTTATTTCAAAGGTTGGCATTGTTTTCAAAATCTTAATCTGCACATTTCTCAGGCTCCTGAGTTGCAAAGATTGCTTCACTCATTCAAATCCTCTCCAAATTTTGCATTGATCTGTTCTTTATCCAATATGTGGAATATCGTATGATCCTTTATTTTCGCTGCTCGTGGATAAAGTACAAAAGAATTGAACCCAAAATTAAAGATCCCCTCTGGTTAGATCATGTAGAGGTAGCTGGGCAGATGCATCTATGGTTCTTGTTCAAAATCCCTATAGTATAGGCTATACCATTTTCTATCTCTTAACACTTTGTTTCTCCGTTTTTTTAATAAAATTTTACTTTTAGCCTTTCATGTCAGAGCCTCCACCTTGACCAAAGAGAAATACGTTTGTGACGCTAGTGTTGAACTGGTTTACAACCAAACAATGAAATCATTCGGTACAAATTTACCCTCTATCTCTCAAATTAAAAGTTTAAGGATTTAATTGTTAGAAACATCATACTTTAGTTGGGGGGGGGGGGGGGGGGGGGTTTTCGGGTGTTGGGGTTTTTTTC
>JBBMEF010046970.1:0-13255 GCA_037832685.1 Sicyos baderoa
CTATCAAAAAAAAGTTGCTATATTTGCAATATTTTTAAAAAGTTGCTATAATTCTAATGCAGGGTAGGAAAATTGCTCTACAGCGCAAATTCCCTTAATATTATCATAATATATTGGTATATTAATATAGCGCATTAATTATAATTTCTATGTTACTTTGTCAAATTCAGAAGTGCAACCTATTAGATGAAAATAATTTAATCTTTTCAAATGTATAGTCAAGATGATAGACGATTCATTATCACATAATTGGAATATTTAGACAATAATATGTGTGACATTGATATTTGTATTTTTGTGAAATTATTGTAAACAATTAGATTAAAACCCTGATAGCAACATTGCCGGGAGACCCCTCCTGGACAAGCACATCGCCCTAAAAGCCTAGCTAATTCTACAAATGTGTATAATTTTTTTTTAAAAAAAGAACCCCCAAAATCATCAATCAATTAATCCATCAACTTTATTTTATATCATTTGATGATACATTTTTCATGAGAACTATCTTGTTCTAAATTCTCTTTATACCAAAATATGGTGGGCTCTAACCTAAGGCCATTGCATGCCAAATTAATAATATAATAATAACCTTGAAGTGATTCAAAATTAATAATTAATGTATTTGCCATAATTTAATAGGTGAATTAACCAAAAAAAATTGAATTTTTGGTCTCTTTAGTAAAAGTATATTTTGATTTATTTTTTACTCTAGATCACGTTTTATTTAGTGAAAGTTTGTAGTGTCTTTAGCGTATATATATGTGTGGGTATTCACATAAATTAAATTTACAGATACTTCAAACATTCTCATACTATAAATTTAAAATTTACAGTAAATTATTTTATAAATAGGTAGTTTTTATAGAATAAATATATGATCTTTTAATTTTATTATTGTATAAACTATATAATAAACCACACATCTAACCGTTAAAAGTATTTTGCAGAACTATATATCATTTATTTAGGCCGTGTTTGATAATCATTTAGGCCCGTTTGATAAATTTCTTATTTTTGGTTTTTCAAATTTAACCCGTTTGATAAATTTCTTATTTTTGGTTTTTCAAATTTAAGCTTATTTTCTCTCAAATTTCCTACAACTTGTTTCATCCTTACTACCATGTATCCATCTTTTCTTAAGAGAGTAGGGGAAGACCAATCAACTTTTAAAAATAAAAAAAAGTAGCTTCCCAAAGTTTATTTTTGTTTTTAAAAGTTGATTAGTATTCTCCTACTTTCTTAAAGAAAGATGGATAAATGGAAGGAATGATGGAGAACATCGTAAGAAATTTGAGAGAGAATAGGCTTAAATTTGAAAAACCAAAAATAAGAAACCAAATGGTTATCAAACGGGGCCTTAGTTTTTAGTTTTTGAAATTTAAGCATATTTTTACTCAAATTTACTACAATCTCTTCCACCCTTCCGGCAAGATATTCATTTTTCCTTAAAAAAGTAGGAGACTACTAACCAACTTTTAAAAACAAAAAAAAGTAGCTTCCAAAAGTTTGTTTTTATTTTTAAAAGTTGGTTAGTATCCTCCTACTTTCTTAAGGGAAGATCGATAAATTGTAAGAATGGTGGAAGACATTGTAGTAAATTTGAGCGAGAATAGACTTAAATTTCAAAAACTAAAAACTAAAAACAAAAAACTAAATGGTTATCAAACGGGGCCTTAGATATTACGTTTTACCGAATTTCCTACCTAAAGTCGTAGGGTCGGACGCTTTATCTCAAATAAGAGAAGTGGAGGTATGTTCAAGCTAATTTGGACATTGGACATAAATAAAAAACAAAAAAACAAAATTGCAATTCTAATTACCTCTGTAGTTTGTTGTTAGCTTTCTTCCATGGAAACTGTATACAATAATCACACAAAGGAAAAAATTCAAAAAATAGTTACAATTTCATGATGGACTAAATAATAGGATGTCATCATACACACAAACACACAAGGGAATATGATATTAATTATAATTAAACATTTACCATAATTAATCACAAATCAAGCGAAGCTCTGTTATTTTCATCACTCGATTTCACCCAAAGAAGATCATTGGAGTTAAAAGTAAAACATAAATCGATGCCCAATAATAGCAATAAATTTTTTTTAGTATAATGCGATATGATTGAATTTGAAAAAAAAAAAAAAAAAAAACAAATATGTGGTTTATTGTGATCAATTCCTTTTATCAATTTTTTTTTTCTTCAAAATGTCAAGTAAAATTGGGAAATTGTGACACTCATATAAATCGAAACCGTCCATAGACATCCATTTGATTGACATAGTTGGTCTCATTGTGTATCTTATTCAAAAAAAAGAAGACCTCAATCTATATTTTAAATGCATCCAATCAAAATGAAGTCTAGATCTAAAATTTTAAAGTAAAGTTCAAATCTTTTCATTCTCACTCAGACTTGTGATCATTAAGAGGGTATATGATCTCTATAATTAATAGATGGGAAGGTAGTACTAAAAACAAGATGTGTATATCAAAACACTCTCATAAAAATCCAAGCTTGATCTAAACTTTAGGTGAAGTTTGAATCAAATACTTCCCATTTATACTTGTTAAGGGAGTATGTTTGTGAATTGAAAAGGGTATAATCTTTATTGGCATTATAAGGTAGTCTTAAAAAAATGTGTATATGTATGATATAAATTTGAAAATGGTAGCTATATATGTGTAAGAGGGTGCATGAAGAAAAAAAAAAAAAAATAGAATGGAATAAAAATGGGAGACAATCCCACATTTGTGATATTATTATTGGATGGCAGGGTCATAGTCATTCTTTTGTTAGTGTACCCACCATTTATTATCCTTGTCTTTTGCCTCCATTCTCTTCTCTCTGCTTCTTCCCATCCACTAAATACAACCTCTCAATTTTTGTCACTCAAATTATTTCACTTCTTTCTGATCTCTTTTTCCTCTCTCTTTTTCCTCTTCTTGTTCAAGCTAGGGTTTTGCTTTCATCTCCATCAAAAGAGCTTGAATTCCCTTTAACAAAGGGAAAGGGATCAAGGGTTTTTAAGTTTTCTCTTTGGAAAGGTAAAAAAGGGCTTCCTTTTTTGGTTGATGTTGTTGTTTTCGAATTGATTCTAAGGAAAAAGGTAAAGACCTAGATCACACAAGAGAGGTAAGTTTTTGTAGCTCTCTTTGTTTTTGTATAGCTAAAGAATTCTAGAAAAATAATGTTGTGTTATATGTTGATTGTAATTCTTAAGATTTTTTTTTTCTTCTTTTTTCTATAGGTAAGAAAAAGGCTAAATAGATTGACATACATATGGGCTAGGTTGAGCTTGATTTAGGGCTTTCTCTCTTTCCCCATTGTGTTAAATCATATTGCAAGAATAATATATATTTATATACATAAGTTTTTTTGACTCTACTATTTGTTATTTCATCAGTCATATGTCTCATCTTCTTCACCTGATTGCAGAAATGTGAAGCCTTTCTTTGTAGCTGCTTTGCACGCAACCTACTACTTTCTTCTCAATTAACACTTTGGGGGAAATGAAAAAAAAAAAAAAAAAAAATCAGAAATAGAGAGAGAAAAGAAAAAGCATATTCAACAATCTTAATAAAATTCCCTAGAGAATATAATAATTAATGGGTTATTTAAGTTGTAAGAATCTAAATCTATTTAGGTAACTAAATGTTGCCTTTTGTTTAAAGATTATGATAATCGTTTTTTATAACCCTAAATGTTGCCTTTTACTCTTCACACCCAAACAAATAATTGTGTATATAAATTGAACAATATATATATATATATATATATAAATAAAACATCATGGATTATTGGTTTAATTTTGTTTGAGTAATATTAATTAGAACTTTAAGGTAAAAAAGGGAACATTATTTAGAAATTGAAGTTCTTACTTTGATTGGTTTAGGGCAAATGGCATCATCAAGTTCTTACAACTCTCCATGTGCTGCTTGCAAGTTCTTGAGAAGAAAATGCATGCCTGGTTGCATTTTTGCTCCTTATTTCCCACCAGAAGAGCCTCAAAAATTTGCCAATGTGCACAAGATCTTTGGTGCAAGCAATGTGACCAAGCTGCTCAATGAGCTTCTCCCTCACCAAAGAGAGGATGCAGTCAACTCTCTAGCCTACGAGGCCGAGGCTCGGGTCCGAGACCCGGTCTATGGTTGCGTTGGAGCCATCTCCTTTCTCCAAAGGCAAGTCCAGAGGCTCCAGAAGGAGCTCGACGCTGCGAATACCGACCTAATTCGGTTCGCATGCAACGAGATCCCTAATGTAGGAGCGAGTCATGTGGTTCAGCCGATCCCGAGGGCTTTCGATCAGTACACGTCGAGAATTCTCGGGAGTGAAGGGTCGTCGAGTGGATATTATAATCAACATCTCCCTGCTTTCCCCATGGTTTATCCACTTCCTTGGAATGAAAACTCTTCTGGAAATAACATCAATCAAGGAGGAGGGGAAGGCAATAATATTTGAAGAAATCTTTTTCAAATATATTCAAAATGAGAAGAAGAAAAAAAACCCTTTTAGGGTTTTTTTTCAACTCTAGAGAGAAATTTTTTTTCTCTTCTGAGTCACTTTCTCTTATTTATATGAAGGTTTTTCTAGCTAGCTACCCTCATTTTCATGGACATATTTTTCTAGCTAGATGAATTAGTTAATTTTTCTAGTGTCATTTAGAGGTCTTGGGATTTAATTTCTTAAACCCCACAATTTCCCCATTTTAAAATCCAAAACAATTTCTTATGAGTTCATGTTTTTATTTGGCTATGGCAAAGTTTGATCTAGGGCTTAAATAAGGTTGCTCTGCATGAAGTTAGCAGCTTCATTAGCCACATTTTATTTCAAATTGTGTAGACTATTTTTGTGTGAGGTTCAATTTCTAGAGAGCTATTTTAGCTTATTATTGTATCAAGAATTTAGTATTGCCATTGTTTATGCTTAAGAATAAATGAAAAAATAATAATGATAATATTTTTATCTCATGCTTTTCTTTTTTTTAGGAAAGTATTTCATGCTTATTGTGTCTTCTTAAAAAAGCAGATTCTCTTAGCCTTGTTATATTATTTATACATATTTTTATATATACGTCTATGTCTAGCTCAATACTTTTTTTTAACCCTATTGTAATATTCTTTCACTTTTCTTTAAGGACATGTTTAACTTTGAGGGGATGGGTTGGATTAGATTGGGTTGAGTTGTGATGAGAAGAGAAGAGAAGTTAAATAAATTTATGTTTGGGGGAAGAAAAGATTAAAGTTATGTTTGATGGGATGGAAAGAGAATGGTTGAAGTTTTTATTTAAATAAAAAAAATGAATATTTAATAGTTTTTTAATAATAAAGTTATGTTTGATGCGATGGAAAGAGAATTGTTGAAGTTTTTATTTAAATAAAATAATAGATATCGAGTAGTTTTTTAATATTTTAATATTTAAATAAAAACGTGGAGCCCACGCGTGGAGTTGGGTAGACTTATGGAAGTCCATGAGGCAAACGTGGATAGAAGCCAAGTCAATTAGCCAACTCCACCGTTTCTCCTTTCTACAAAGATGCCCTAAGTTTAGATGACCATTTATGTAGGTGGGTTGGGATAATTTTAATATATTAAATTATTAATCAACTAAAAAATTTAGTGGATTTTGCATAAATATCACAAATGGGATAAATAATTGCATAGATAGCAAAAAAATGAAAATAATTAAGTAGATAACAAATGTTGTTTGAAAAGACCCAAATATCATTTTAACTGGGCTTTCAGCCCATTTGATTGACTCAATCAATGACCACTGATTGACTCAATCAATGACCACTGATTGACTCAATCAGTGATCATTGATTGAGTTCAGTCCCTTTCATTTGATTGACTCAATAAGTTCACTGATTGAACTCAATCAGTGATCATTGATTGAGTTCAATCTCTTTCATTTGATTGACTAAATCTATTGAGTTCAAATCCTTTCATTTGATTGAGTTCAATCCCTTTCATTTGATTGACTCAATCATTGATCATTGATTGAGTTCAATCCCTTTCATTTGATTGACTCAATCAGTGATCATTGATTGAGTTTAATCACTTTCATTTGATTGACTCAATCAGTTCACTGATTGAACTCAATGATTGATTATTGATTGAGTTAGGGTAGAATGAATATTTTTAAAATAATTATCCAGATTTTGCTATAAACCAATTTTTAAAAAGGAGTTGCTATAATTTTAATAAGGGGTTGGGATTTTGATGCAAATTCCAAAAAATTTAAGCAGGTGAATTAAGATAATTTAATATATTAAATTATTAATCAACCCAAAAATTTAAACAGATGAGTTGGGGTAATTTTAATATATCAACTAACCGTTAACAACTTAACAAAGTTGATTTTATAGCTGCCATTGCCGAAATGACTTTAACTTAGTGGTAATTCACATGTATTTTCGGTCAAAAGAGCATTGAATCTTGTTAAATTTAAAAAATATTATTATTTTAGCTATATTTATTTGATTGAGAAAAAGACCCAATAAAAAAATTGCTTAAATTCAGCTCCAACCTTTGTCACCTAACAACTGAGAGAGCCTCTATAAAGTTATGGTTTTTAATATACTATTTGTTTATTCTATGCTATATCTACTTTTTTCTTTTTTTTATTTAGCTATAGCAAAGTTTCTTTCTAACCTATAATGTATATTCATGAGAATATAGGGTTGTGAAAGGAATATTTGATAGGGCCATTTTGAAAAGTAGAGAAAAGAAATTCAACCATTCTTAATATCTTGGAAGAATCAGAAAAAAAAAAAAAAAAAAAGTTTAGACCCCATTTGATAACCATTTGGTTTCTTGTTTTTCAAATTTAAGCCTATTTTCTCTCAAATTTCCTATAATTTATTTCATCATTTCTACCATGTGTACATCTTTCCTTAAGTAAGTAGGGGAAGACCAACCAACCTTTAAAAAAAAAAAAAAATAGCTTCTCAAAATTTGTTTTTGTTTTTAAAAGTTTGTTAGTATTCTCCTACTTTCTTAAAGAAAGATAGAAAAATGGTAAGAATGATGAAGCACATTGTAGAAAATTTGAGAGAGAATAGACTTAAATTTGAAAAACCAAAAACAAGAAACGAAATAGTTATCAAACGGGGTCTTAAGAGTCAGTTTGAAATTATGAATCCACAGTGTTCCTCAACTTCTAGTCTTTATCTTTATAGGGTTACAGTGCTAATTTGAATCTCTTGGTATTTGCCTTTTATTTTATTTTTCACCCAAAAAAAAAAATTGCACAACAAAAAAAAACCCTCTTTCTCTCATGACCTAAACATCTAAAACAGTGAGTAAAAGTTTTGGTTGCCTTATTGGATTTGTTCATAATAATAAAGTGGTGGCAGTTTTTCTCTTCCCATGGATGGATGGGGTTTTGAGATTTCATCAACCTACCTTTTTACTGTTTTCATCTTCCCATCACAAGTTTCAGACTTTACAGTAAAAACCCTACAACCAGTACTCATAATTCACAGTAAAAAGCTTCCTCTTCCTTCTGTACTTTGTGTTTTTGTGCTTTCTTCATTATTATCTTTTATTTTTTGGGCTGATCAGTGTTTTCTTTTTGTTTGTATATTAATCAAAGTTATCCTAGCTAACAGCCTTTGCATTTCAAACTGCAAAATTTTATGATCACACTCCAAATCTCTGCATGTATTATCAAGCATTTTGTGTGAAATCGGTCATCAAATATTTCAGTCACGCTAATTTTCTTTTATGTGACTGGAGAGATAAGACACTCGGTTTTTCTGAAAATTCACTCTTCTTTTATTTATTATATCTTTTTGAAAATAGATACATACATTATTGATGCGCATGCGAGAAGCAAGCGGAATTAGAGTTCAGGAGTACAATAGAAGAAACAATCTATTTATTCGCGTTTCGTATACTTTTCTAAAACTGAAGATGATGAAACCTAAGAAAACTTCATTATCTCCTATAAAAAATCTTGGCTTTCATGTACAAGACTCTTGGCTTTTCATTTAGAAAATTGTTGGCCTTTCATTTCAGTGACTTCTGAATTTAAACCCATTAATAAAACTGGCATTTAATGTTTATTCAACATTTTGAAAATAACAAGCTTAACTGAACTGAAACATAGAACTTTACATCTTTGCAAAGAGCTTTAAAACCCACAATTGTGCCATAGAACCCATTTATCCATGTTCTAGACTTCAAATTACAAAATTTATTTCTATAGTTTGGAAATAATTTAATTTGATCAAAATGTTCTAGAAATTAGATTAGTGACGGTTAACATAGCTAACCAAGATCCCAAATTGAGATTTTTAAAATCATAAAAACTAAATCAAACTAAGTTTAACAATAAAATTGAGACTTTTAAAACTATAATTATGTTCAAGTTTTGAAAGAGTACATGAATGTATCATGACTATTTGAATGAAAGAGATCGTGAAGATATGCAAGTCATTATTAAAAAATGTTTACAAAAATGAGTATTAATGTTACCATCTATTATCAATAAGATGCACCTTTGCTTTTTGATGGCTCAACTTAAACCAATTCTATGTTTTGTGTTTTCTTGAGAATTTTTCTAAAAAGCATGTGAGCGAGAGATGTCAAGCATGGATTCAAATTAATCCTTAATGAAGAGGGCTAAAATGTTACAAATGATATCATACCAAAACCTATCCCAATAAGATACGGTTCAGAGACAAACTACAAGGCGGAAATTAATAAGAGCATGGGAGACCTCGAATTTAAGAGAGATACTTAAATGAGTTGTGACGAGAAGAATCCTCGTAATAGATAAGAAAAACCTAAAAGAATTAATATTTATTCACTGTATCAATAATGTGCACCTCACTTTTTAGTCTTCATAAGCGAACACATTTGACTTGGAATAATTCTATATTAAGTGGCCTCCTAAATTAATTTAAGAGCAAATTAGGTTGAAATGCTTGGATATAATTTTGAATGTAGAGATAATCTTCATTTATGAATCTTGGGTATAGAGCGTGACAATAAATACCCAAATTTAGAATTCAACGAAAGATTAAACTTATTCGAAATAGATGAATGATTTTTGTTGGAAGAACACAAAAGAGTGGAATCAGCAGAATGATGAAAAGAAATTAGAGAGAAAAAGGAAAGTTTTATTTACTTTATTTATATATTTGATTTTGGTGGAGTGTGTAAAATAGATCTCTCTCTCAGTGTCCTATCAGAAGCAATTGGAGTTTGTATATTATTTCTCTTTCTTTCTTTCACTTTTTGGTCAGTCTCTTGCAGCCACTCACTCCCAAACAACACATTAATTTTTTTTACTTTAAATATATATATAATTAATTAAAATATTAAAAAAAAAAAAAAAAAAAAAAAAAAAAAAAAAAAAAAAACTAAAAGTTAAAGGGGTTTGTACTCTGTTTTCTCTTAGCCACGCACGCACGCACGCACACAAGGACACTGACCCCTCTCTGAATCGTATCTGGGCTTGGGTCGGCCCACGTCCTCCAATTCAATCTCTCTCTCAATACTCAATGCTCCCAAAACAATTTTAGTACTATAAACTATAAAGCCCCCATTTCAAATTTAATTCACTTATTATAAATAATACATAAAGTTTGAGATATATGCATGTTGTGACACAAAAACTATAAAGCCCCCATGTGAAATAGTGATGGAGATTATATAAAATTATGCTTTTAATTTAGGTCAACTTACTAGTTATTAAAATTGATACATCAAATGTAAGTTGTAACTCAACCTCAAGTTTCATAATTGAATGATTATGGAGGATTTGAAGAGCATTAAAATTTATTTTCAACAAAAAAAAATACAAAAATTATAGCAAGAATGGTGAAAGCCGTACTAGAAATATTTCTACATTAAATTTTGGTTAAGTTTTTTTTTTAAGAAATGTAAATTTGTGTCTATTTAGTTTTTAATTAAAAATAAAAAAAACTGAGATAGATTTTATAGATAAGGACACAATTATACTCAAAATTTTCACATATTCATAACCTTCCCATTATCTAGTTTATGTGATATACTTTGCTTGTACTCAACCATATATCATACTCAAGCTTAAGTAATAACCAATGATATTAATGCAGCCCATGAACTAAAAGTTCATAAATTCATATTTTCATATTTTCTTACCTTCAAATTTTTATGAACTAAAAAAATATTAAAGGTGTGTTTGGGTCCGTTTATATAAATAGTCAGGTTGGTTATAATAATGTAATTCATGTTTGTCTCTTTGTTTATTATAATTTGTGGTTATCAAACCTACACGCCCGTTTATCTAAACCTTACATATATTATTTTTTATACAATAATCAGTTCCTCAAACACCATTTATCATAACCCTGTTATAATAACATGCCCCTCAAATATAATTTATAATAATATACTATTTATCATAATCCTTCGTCTATTATATAATAAAATCTGGACCTGATCACACCTTTAGAATTTAAATCTACTACCTCATTTATTGTCGAGTTTTTTATTTATTAAAAAAAAAAAAAGAGAGAGAGAGAAAAGAAACTGAAATGGGTACTGTTTTGGTGAGAGAAGAGAAGAGGAAAGAGAGGGTTGTGGTTGGTATCAGACTTTTTGTGATTGTGAATGTGGGAGTGAAACTGTAGTGTAATTTCAGAGTCCATCATCATGAACACAGATCAATCTTAATCTTCTACTCTGACAAAACATAAAAATAATAATAATAATAATTAAATATATATATATATATATTTATATTTATATGGAGTAAAGAGACGTGGTAAAGAAGCAAAGCAAGAGGTGAATTTTGGCAGAAGCTCATATGGGTTTCATCATATAAAGACAAATATCAAACCCACATGTGAACAACTTGTCAACCCAACCACATAAATTCTTCATCTTCTTTCCCTTTTCTTTATTTATATTTCTACTTCCACAATTTCCCTAATGTAGTCCTCGTATATTAAATTTATATTTAATTGTTAAATTATTAATCATATAAAGTTGGTCCTCTTTATTTTAGACCAAGATTCTTCCCCTTGCTAAGTTAAGAGTTTGATTCTAATACCGCTGATTAGGGACAACAAACATTAATATATAACTTTCACGTTGATATGATATTGTCTACTTTAAACATAAATTTTTTTGATTTTATTTTTTTGTCATCTCCCAAAATCTCCTCCCTCGTTATCAACATTCTAAGAATTAGAGAGCAATCAATCATGAATAGACGAAAATTCCTTTCAGATAGGCTAACCGCAAAAGTTAATCAGTTCACCTAACCAAAGATTATGAAATTTTCTTCCTAGCTAACTTGGGAATATAAAATTTAGACAGACTAATGTGTATGTGAATATATTTATTTGATATTTGTTATTGTCCGATTCAGCTTTCGCACATCTCAACTAATATCATATTTAGATGTCAAGAAAATTTGTAGATAATTTATTCCTAGGTAGGTGGCTATCATAAATTGAATTCGTCACTTTATACATCCTAAAGTCCTCTTTAACTAATTGAGCCACCGCATGATGGTTATTTACATGGGAATGCACATTATAAGAGTCCAAAAACAACTATATGCATATTCATACCATCAAATTTATACAAATGATTATTTGACTTTTTTGAGCATGATGGAAGAACATTATAGTTTTTCCAAACGTAAAATCAATCATATTATCGAATAACTTCATTGACGATTGTACGGGAAAAAGATCTACATTATGTATATTATATATTGTGTATGTAAAAAAGAATACAACTTTGTGATAAATGGGTAGAAGAGTATATGATTGGAAGTAATGGTAAGCATACCCTCATTATTTAGAAGTTAAAAATTATAGATTCAAACCTTATAAAAAAAAATAGTATATGTTATTGATTTTTTTTAAAAAAAATAGTAATTATAATAAATATTAATAATATTTTTAGAAACCTTATAAATTTTCATTTTTTTTCCTTCATTATATATATATATATCTCTCTTAAATTCTTATTTCATTTGAAATTCTTCAGCATCAATGGGCCAAGTGGTGAGCTCAAAATGTAACTTGTTTGGGCTCAACATCCTTTCATGATCCATCTAACCCAGTGTTTTTGTTGCCAAAATTGTCCTTTCATGATCCATCTATGATTTAGAAAAAAAACAAATAAATAATTGTGAGGTTTCTAGAAGGATAATTGTCGAAAGCAGATGTTTGAGCATCAAGCTCAATTACGTAGATCAGTGTCAATTCAATCACATTATCTAATTACACTTTGTTTTCTTTTCATTAACATTTTAAAAAGTAATTGTTTTTAGCAGCTTAATCTATAATCTACCCACTAATTTTAAAACAAAAATAATATCCTTAAAAAGGAGTTCAACTATATTTCCAGAAATTGACTTTTACAAAAATAAATGAACTTCCAACATAATTATCAAAGACTATTCTTAAGTCTTTCTTGCCCTTAGGATCACGTCATACCCTACCCCAACTGCTCTAAAAAGTCAACTTTCTCAGCAATTATATCGCTTCCCAATAGTAAATGAGTAAATGGATCAATCCCAATCCAACAATAATTAAGTTTTTAATTTTTTTTTTCTTTTTTTAAAAAAAAAACTAAAGTTGAATAGACAAAGTACTATTGAATAGGTCGGTGACACGATTGATTATCTGATTTTGTGTTAATTCCTTTCCATTCCACAATCACAATCACAGATTTGATCCTTGAAATTATTTATAACAATTGATTATCTGATTTGATTTGGTATTAAGTAATCATAACTATTTCAAAATTTATTAGCTTGATTTGAAAAAATTATAGTATTCAATCATTTATACTTCTTTTATGAAAAACATTATAGCATTCAATCATTTATAATTCTTTTATTACGTGACAAAGTAAATCATTTAGGGCATGTTTGGTGGGCCAACATAGGTTGGGAAGGGATGGTATATATCATTTCCCACCGTTTGGCCCACCGAGTTGTTTTAACCCGGGCTAAAATGGCGCGTGGGTGGGCTCCACGTTTGGCCCACCTTTTTTTCTTTTTCTTTTTTTTTTTTTTTTAATTTTGCGATTTTATTTATTTTATTTTTTTTAAATACCTTTTTATTTTATACTTAATACATTTATTTAATTCCAATTTTTTGTGGAAAATATTTAATTCCAATATTTTTATATATAATAAATGATAAATTATCAAAACTAGGATTTGAACCTTAACTCTCTTTTAAAATATTAAGAATTTGTGTTTTTAATTTCAATTTATATAATTTTATTTGAGGT
>JBBMEF010047021.1:0-13241 GCA_037832685.1 Sicyos baderoa
TAAATTTTTCCGCGTTTAAAATCATGCATGAAGTAAGGATTAGAGGTTTAGACCGTTATTTCTGGTCGGGTCCTTACTGTACGCTTGTAATTTCATTGATTATTTCTATTGCTTGTATGTTGTATATTGTTTTTAACATGTAACTTGTTTAGGGTCCTGGGATGATCTGATTGTTTGAGTACTAGTATGTTTATCAATTATGTGTTACCTCTTTTCCAGTATCCTATTAGTCACGAATTTAAAAGCATGTTAAGCATGTTTGTGTGATCTGCTTAGGACTGAGCATCTAGTATTCGTAGTTATAGTTAGGTTGTCATCATCAAAAGAAAAGTGAAATGGATGTGATGTAACATGTCGCCCTCTTAGTTTGGGGATGTGAGGTGATAACTCTCAAATAGAGCATATTTTTGTCTACTCTGTTATGCATATTTCTAAGGTTCATAGGAAATAATTGAGTTATAATGCGTAAATTGCGAATAAAAACTATTAGAAGTCACATGCATCAATTAGTCAGCACGAAAAGCACAGTGGTGCGGTCAGAGTATAAATATTGAATAAATTGTGCTAAATTACTATACAATGCAGAAAAACTGAGGTGAACAGCGATAAAAAAAGCAACATGATACATTTACAAAGCAATCACGTTTGAAGAATCACGCCGATAAGGAAACAAACAGGAAAATAAATCAAGCAATCAAGTCAACATTAATCAAGAAATCTCCACGATAATCAAAGAATCATGCATTTATGAAGAATATTCTAGCTCACCAAAACTTACTAACCAAGCAAATCTCATCTCTATATATAGCAAGAAAGAAGTTATAATTGGGGAGTTGGTTGGTAGGCGAGAAGACAATCTTCGTGAAACGTAACTGGTGGTGTTCGTAGAATCCGATGACAAGGAGTCTGCAAAATTCACAACCACACCAATTCCAATCTTTTATTTTGTTTTCATAACTAGGAGTAGATCATAGTTGTGTAAACATTTCGTAGTAATGAGATTTCAGGATTTTTATTATCTACTGTTGTTTATTACTATGTTGCATTAGATAGGAGTCATGGTAAGAATTCACATGTGGAATGCATGTTATTAAATTTTACACTGCTGGATTTTTATTTTATGTATGCGTCGATTAGCTACTCACACATGTTAGCCTGCAGTGAACTCGAAAGAGGGAACTGTAGGATGATTCAATATACTATGATAGGTTTAATGTGGGCGCTCTCGCATTATTTGAAGAGTTGGAAATAACCTTATTATCGCTTGCATTGCCCTGGATTTAGTATGAATGATTGTAGCAAAAGGTGGGTTTGCTATTAATTAATAAGTGTACTAAAAGTACTTATTAGAATAGGGAATTAAGCATAATGCTTAATAATCATTATTGTGCATATATATTGCATATAGAGCCAGAATGTCTGTAAATGTGTTATTGTGCGTATTGTAACTCGCTTGAGAGTTCTTCTTGAGTATTTTGTAATCACCTTTATTTCTATGATTTTCATAAGGTAACTTGGGACAACACCAAAATAAAATGACTAGTTGAAGGGGGTGAGTGGATCATGGGATTCTGATGTTAGTCTTAGTTTTATTCATTATCGTTATTTCGGTATGTTAGTTGGAGAATTATCTCCGATTTCTTTCTTTATTATTTGTTAAATTGGATTTAATAATCTATGGCAAGAGGGTGGTTTTCCTATTGCAATTATTTATGTTAAATGTTTTTGTAGTTTTATAAATGAGTTTGAAATTCTGTTGATTCTGTTGTAACTGCTTTAACCATGCATATTATAACTGTTTCATGGCATTTTTAATTCACGAACATACTTTTCAATTATTGGATTTCAATCTATATTGCATATTTGAATTAAGCAACTATTTTGATAAATTGTACATTCCATTTCAAAATAATAATTAAAAAAAATCTTCTTTCTTTTGATATTGTGACTGTTCGGACCAATTTTCGTGCACCTAGACTAGTGGTAGGTGGCCACGATGGGTTGAACCCATCACCTTATGCATCCGAGACCCTCTTTGACCAGTTGAGCCATCTCATAGTGTATGAAAATAAATAAATTATATATTCAATGCACATTTAAATTAAAAACAACAACAAAATAAATTATTGACATAGCCAATATGAACTGTTGCTTAGTGGCATTAGTGTATGCCTAATGATCAAGACGTCTTGGGTTCAAGTCCCCCAATTGATATAATCTAAAAAAAAAGAAATTATTGACATATTTTAACATCTTCCTAAGAGTTTTTTAAATCTTAAGATTCGCCAATTTGTTAACGAAGAAGAACTTTGGTTTTGATTTTTATTGGAAGGATTCTTGTCTCATGAATGAGGAGGAGTCCGTACTTTGGAAGAAGAATCTCTCCTTGACATTGGTTCACTTTGGAGAATGATGTATTGGTTTCAGTTGAGTTTGAATGAAAATATTATTTTTTCAAAAAAAAAAAAAAATCTTCCGAAATAATATAGTAAAAATATATATTTTTTGGTCAAATTAATAGTATCTGAAGATTCTTTTTAGAGATCTTGGGAAACAGACCTCTGTTGTGCTTTTCACCGTTTTAATCTACCTAACTCATATATGGACGTATTAATAACCATAAAATTTGTTATCCTAATTTCCTAATCTTTTATTGTAAAAATGAAAATAAAATAAAATAAAAAAGTGAAAGAAATGGTGGAATGCATTACTCCATATAAGATGCTATATTAAAATACAAAACAACAAGTACAGCATAATGAGACTTGGAATGGTTGAGAAAAATCTCCCAAGGGGCATAGAGCTGTTCTAAATCAAAGTAAATGCCAACTTTTGGGGAAAAGGGAAGAATATCAAGCAAGGTTGCTAAATACAAATGCTTTTACCCAACCAATCAGGTGCCTCCAAGGTGCCAGGGCTAGCTAATAGGCAGAAAATGTATAAATAAATAAATAAATTAATTAATTAATGCAGTATTTGAAAGCAATTTTGATTTGGGTTCATAGGTTTGGTTTGGATAGTTGTTCTCATTAGCTCGTTTTACACCATTTTGTACCCACTATCAGTGCTTAAAGTAGTAGAGTCGTGATATGAACATTGAAAAATGAAACTATATTTTCTTATGACTACTTATGGTTAAGGATCCACATCAAAAAGATTAGAGGCCTATGACAATATACTAGAGATATGTACTATTTTTCTTATTATCAATTAATTTTGAGATAGGTGTCTATACTTTTTAATATTGTATCAGAGCTTATACACTTAAATTGTATCTAGTCCAACAAAAATAATAATTCAGATCCGATTCAAGATTGATAAACTCAAACGAGGAATCATCTTAATAATCTCATATTCGAAAAAATAGAACCTCATTATATAACTTGAGATTACAAATACCGATTCTAGGGATCAAACCCATGACTATATAGTGTTGAACTATATTTTCATCAAATAATAAAATTACTAGGTCATTGACCTTCTTGTATATGATGATATCAAAATATATATATATATATATATATATATATGATATCTTAATTAGTTGAGCTAATAAACTCAAATTAAGATCAATATTTAAATAAATTTGATTGTATCACGAATGAACTAACATAGGTCTCTATTAACACTCTACATTAATTTTCATACGAATTAATTTTTTTTTAGTTATTTAGAAAATAAGATTCGAATTTAAAACAATTTATTTTATATCATAAGCTCATATTTTATACCACTTGTGAGTTTAGTTTGGGTAAGTTGCGTTAAACTCACTAATAAATATTCTAAAAAACAAAACTCACAAATAAAAGAATTTATATCTTGTGAATTAAAAAGAAAAAAAGAAAAAAGTTATTGCTTGTTATTTTTTGAAGTTGGTTGAAAATTTGAAGGTTGAGGTATTATTACCAATAGGCATGTTGAAGCATGGTAGATTGCTCAAAGCTGAAGATCCATTACTTAACGTTTTTCAAGAAAAAAAGAAGCCATTACTTTAATCAGAGAAAAGAAAATGTGGGAGGGCCAAAAAGGGGTCTAAACAAAGTGAATGAATTTAGACTTATTTTGGGGAGAATTGGGAGTTGGGAATTGGGAATTGTGAATGTGAATTGGCAATTGAGAGAGTGAATTACAAAGGGACTTTTATTTATATATATATATATATATATATATTTTGTTTTTTTTCTCAAGTCGAATATGGACTATTGAACGAAAGAAAACACCTCAAAAGCTGCTGTGTCTAAAAGTTAAATTTGGTAAAATTATATTCCATCATGTACAAATGTGAGCTATGAAAATTTAAATTTTCAATTAAAATAAAGTAAACATCAATTATTATCGAATTATATATGTTCATGTTGGTGTCTTTCAAAATTTAGTCGTACATTGTGAAAGTGGTTGATGGGCTAACAGAATCATGAATGAATCTTATAAGCCACCCAACCTTTTATTATATCATCACCTTTCATCCACTAAACCCTCCACCACACCACATTTACATAAACTAAACCATATATATATATATATATATATATATATATATATTTACATACGTTGTATCTAGACACCTCTCACTCTATTTACTTTTTCTTTCAAACTTTTTTAAAAAATGCTAAAAAAAAATCGAGAAAAACTTGAGTACTTGTGGGCAAGCACTCAAAAGGTGCTTACTCCACCCTATTGTGAAGCTTAAAATCAATCACATAACTCCTTTAAAAAAATGAAAAAAACTTTTATATGAATGTATAGAGGACCTCTACTTTTTGCTTAAGTGATATTATTTAGTGTCACAACGTAAATTACTTTATAAATATAAATATCATAGATATATATAATTTTTTGTAGCTCCAATGGTACCATCTAAGCAAAAAGTAAACATCATCTACACATCAATATGTATCGGAGTTTTACTCTTACAAAAAAATTAGAAAAGAGAAAAATTAAAAGAAGAAAAATGGAAAATAAAAATAAGTACAGCAATTTTTATCTCATATATATATTATTAGGCAAGTATCTTTAGGTGCTTGGTTTTGCTCAAAGAAACCTGATTTTGATCTCCATTTTGCTCCCTTGGTTTTTGTAAATGCAACCTTTAAAACCTTTGCTTATTACTCAATTAAAATTTAATTGGTTGAGTGGGGGAATTCGTCAGCAAAAAGAACACGAAAAAAAAGAGTTCTTTTTTTTTTGAATGTATACCACCTATACGGTGACTATTAGTTAAATTTATCTACATTTTCATTTAAAATAATAAATTAATTAATTTTAGAGAAGTTTTTAAAAAACCTTTAATTATTTCTTTCAACACCGAAATATATATATTTTTTAAATTTATCTACCTTTTCATTTAAAATTAATTAATTTTAGAGAAGTTTTAGAGAAGTTTAACTACCAAAAAATATATATATATTTAAATAATAATAATGATGGGTTAAACAAATTCACCATCACGAATATTAGGTGGCTAAATTTCATTATTTAAATTAACAAATTAATTCATTTTTTAGCATTTTAATTAATATTTTAACGATTAAAGCCATTCTTTTACAGGTTTGCTGGGTTCACCATTTGTTTCCACCAAACTTACTCTATCACCCTTCAATCTTCCACACCATTATATCGTTTTTACCATTTTCGCATTTAAGAATGGCAACTACATCAGTTTCTGTGTTTTTTAATGGTAAATGGGACGAGGACGAGATTTACACCGATTACACAACTGGCGTTGTTGATACCATACGCAACATGCCCTTATCCTTTATAATATCGTCTATTGAGGAAAAGTTAGCTTTGGGCGAGGACTCCAAAATCGTGTGCATATCACTATACAAGGAAGGCGCGCACAAACAAATGTTGAACACACTGAAGAATGACAGGGACGTCCAGTGGATGTACAAGGGATTCACAGGGGGCATGTACAGCGGCTGTTGTCTTTTGGCAGACATTGTTCAAACACGGACCGAGATGTACGTCCCAGACCTAACCAGGGGGGACAACCGTTTTGAGGGAAGCGCAATGTTTTCAACGGAGGTATAGTGGAAGTTCAACGAAGGGATCAGTCGGTCGAAGATCGGTGATTTTGCTTCTTGTGTCGGGAGAGGGATTGCGTGTTCGGGAGTCTGGGATGACTCTTCGGCTCCCACGGTATAGGTGGCAAGCGCATTAATTGCCGCAGCGACTCAAATGCACGAGCGCGATCTTCTCTATGTTTCCGGTAGGTTTTTCAAACGATAATGCGGTTGTACTCACACGTACTTCGGATGTACGCCTTCGGTATATGCTAAACGATTTTAATTCAATTATTATTTTAAAAAATAACAAACCTAATTCTTAATTGCATTTTTCAAATTTGAATTTTACATTTTTGTTTATTATTTAAATTTAGGTACTTCAAAAAAAATCATTTAAATTTAAAAGTTTGTTATATAGGGTGTTTCTCTCTCATGCTAGTTAAAGAAATATGTTTAAGAGCTTTTTGCAATATTAGACCAAATGAATAAAATTATTCAACACATGTTCACAATTAAAGATTTTAGCAAAACTAAATTACGACTGTTTTAAAGGAAATTAGTTTTGTTGTAAAATTACATAACTATCCTGTACTATCCAACATTTGTTAACATGGGAAAAACACTTAATTTTTTATCCTAAAATCGTTGGCAGATTTGACCCAAAATTTGATGCCCTATTTCTTTTGATTGTTGTTTTGATTTAGGCAAAAATATTTAAAATCTTCTCTTGTATTAAAAAATAAATATTGATTTTTATTTTATTTTTTTAGTATCGACCAAATGAGGTAAGTTGGGTGATGTGTTATAGTAATTCTAAAATATATTAATATTGTATTTATTTTTTTTTTTGGTAGGTAGTGTATCTTATTAATACCGTATTTATAATTAAGATGTATTAAATATTGCTAACAAGAGCCGTTGATCAGCGACATTAGTATATACCCAATGATTAAGAAAATTGTATTAATAATAATAATATTTTATTAATTATACATAGTATTGTATTATACATAATATTGTATCAATAAGTATGAAAATACAATATTCAACCGTATTTATGACTATGAATGTAAATATTTTTAAATTTCACTAGTAATTTTGTTAGAATATGCTATTCATTACAATTTCTTTAAAATATATTAGTGAAAATGGATAATTATTTAATATTAAACGACATTGAAAAATAAATATAGTATTAATAGTTGTGTTATTGATGATAAATACAACATTTATCCATTGGTGAAGTATACAAATATTATAAATACAGTAATTATGTATTAATACTTGTTTTAAGATAATATTATTATTCTATAAATTATTGTTAATAGTACTAAATACATTGTATGTATTATATTATTAATATATATTATTAATAAATTTTGGAGTAAGTGAAAAATAACGGAAGATGAATTAATTATAATATTTTATTATAAAAAATACAATATTATAAATACTCATTAATACTAGTATTAAACATTACTACTAGTATTAAAACTTAATACTAGTATTAAATATTAATACTAGTATTAAACATTAATAATATATTATAAATACTCATTGATATCGGTATTAATCATTAATATTGTATTATAAATATTTATTAATACTAGTATTAATCATTAATATAATATTATAAATACTCATTAATACGAGTATTAATCTTTAATATTATATTAGTATGGTCTAATTAATACGGTAGTAATACTAATTTTTTTAAAGAAAAATAGTGAGATTAGTCAAATTAATAAAATAATGGTAATTATAGTTAATTTTAAAAAGTGGGTAAACAAAGTATCCCACATCGCTAAGAGGAGGGGAAGATCTTGGGTTTATAAAGAGAGGACAACACCTCCATTATGTGAGGCATTTAGGGAGATGCCCAAAAACAAAGTCATGAGGGGTGATTTCCAAAGTGGACAATATCATATCAATGTGGAGGTTGTGGTTGTTTGTTGTCCCTAACAAGTGGTATCAGAGCCAGGTTCTCGACTTAGCGATGTGGGGGAAGACTCCCGGTATAGAACAAAGGAGTTGGCGGGTTTCGGATGACTCGGTAACTTTGTTGAGGGGTGGTATCCCGATGTAAAAACAAAGGAGTAGTGGCGAGACTCGGGTATGACTCAGTGTACTTTGTTTGAGTGGAGGATTGTTGGGTAAACAAAGTATCCCACATCGCTAAGAAGAGGGGAAGATCTTGGGTTTATAAGGAGAGGACAACACCTCCATTGATGTGAGCCCTTTTGGGAGATGCCAAAAAACAAAGCCATGAGGGGTGATTCCCAAAGTGGACAATATCATATCAATGTAGAGGTTTGTAGGTGTTTGTTGTCCCTAACAGTTAAGCTTCAAACTCTTCTACATGAGTTTAAAATTTTGCTCATAAAAAATAATGAGTCAATTCCAGACTTTATATCTAGAGTAACTGAGATTGTTTGTCAGATGAGGTCCTATGGAGACCAAAATACTTGTTCAAACTATTGTTGTCCACATTCTCATTCAATGAATTAATGGGATCATTGCAAGCACATGAGGTACGATTGAACATGTCACTTGAGAAATATGAAGAGAAGACATTTTAGGTGAAATGTGATGCAAAGGAAGAAGAAGTGATGAGCAGAGAAGCAATAGAAGCAACATTCAATGCTATCATTGTAAGAAGTATGGACATGTAAAAGCAGATTGTTGGTACAAAACTGATGAAGCAAATTATGCAGGCCAAGAAAAAGAAGAACAGGAAGAAAGTAAGCACAACTAGTGAAATGACTAGAATTTAGAAATTAATTAAGGATGTGCTAAAGATCTTTAGACTTTAAATTGATGTCTTTTTTTAATTTATAAATTTTAATTAATTATTAATATAGAAAGTAGTTTACAATTGTATCCCTCCTATATTTCATAGAGATTATTTTTAATTTATTTTAAATATATTATATCTAACTAACTTTTTGAATCTACAAAATCTAAACAAATTCTAACTAATTTTTAAAAAGCTTGGTAAAAAATAATTAAATCAGTAATTATAAAATACCATGAAATCAGAGATTTGGATTTAAAAAAAATATATACTTAATTTATTCACAAATATAGCTATCCATCATCTTCCCATAAGTCGTACATACTCTCGTTGGTTGGTGTGATTATTGTACGTCTGCTTAAATTTTAATTAAAAAATGGTTGAGAATAGTACCTGAGCTTGAGTTTTATGAGCGCCTTCAATATTCGTTTTTGAAGAACCCCCGAAAAAACCCTCGATCCATGCATTTGTGATTGATGATAGCTCCTGTTGAAAAATTCGACCGCAAAGAGAAATTCATGCATTTCGTTGGGCTCTGATTCTCGAGACTTCAAAAAGGACCAATATTGGAGCCACATTTTCGAAGATACAAACTTGTTCAGTGTAAGATTTCAAATCTCTTTTGGTGCTCCGACATTTTTTCCAGTGTAAGCTTTAAAATATCTCGAATGGCTTTGTTTTTAAAGATATTAATGTCTAAAATCGAATTCCTACTTTATAGGGATTTATTATTATTATTACTATTTATTTATTTTTTTACAGACACGGTTGACACGTATTTTATAGCTAATAGAATTCTTACTTTGTAGAGATTATATTTTCCTTTATTTATTTATTTATATATTTCGCATATGCTAGACATTGGTTGCACGTATTTTGTATATATTATATGTTAGTTACTGTTGATCACACGTATCATGTACAACGTATTGACGCATATGTTAGTTACGTAGTGTTGTCACTTGTATGTATTCTGTGAATAACGTTGTTTCTTTGTTTTTATTTTGTTTGTTTTTTCCCCCATAAATTAGACATTGTTGGCACATATTATGTACATACCATGTTATAATAAAAGTGCATATGTTGGTTACTTTATTGCCTATGTATATATTTTATCAATAACGTTGTTTCCTTGTTTTTTTTTTAATTTTTTTATTTTGTGCATATTTTAGACACCGTTGGCTCAAGTTTCTCTTCAAAGGTAAGATCAACATTGAGTTCAAGTGACTCAAAATTAAGCACATGCGACAAATCCAAAATTATGCACCACATATATAGTTCCTACAACTTATTAGTATGCGCTATGTTTGTACATCTATTGTACTTCGTGATTAATTCACATCTTTATAAAAATATGCATCCTTAGATCGAAGGTGAACAATACTCTTGAATGGGTTGAACGAAGGATTGAACTGTTCCTAAAACAATTTTGAAGATTTTTACCTCGGGTTGAACGAATTGTTTAGCGACGCCTTAGATCGAAGGTGATTCTCAAAACAAAAATAAGTCAAAATGATCTAACGTAATCAAATATGTTTTCTTTCTTTCTTTTTTCTGTGATTTACAAACGTTTACGCACCTCTCCCACAATCTTAGGGATTTGTTGATTTACAAAATTTAGTATTTTATTCTTAAAATATTATAAAATAGTAAGTGGCTAGTTATGCTCAAATTTAGGAGAGAAAATATAAAATAATGAGATTTAAGGTTATGCTATAATTTAGGAAAAATATTCAATTTTTTCTTTAATTTAATGTTTTGTTTATATAAAACAACTAAGGGTAGTTTGAGGAAAACAATTTATCTCTAATCTCCTGATTTTTAATTTAGCCACCCATTTTAAGTCTCATACAAAGTAGTCATGCCCTCTATTAATTCTACAAATTTAGCTAAATCCTATCATTTCCCAAGAAAGTAAGTTATTCATGGCTCACTTTGGGACCAATGGAATTGCAGGCTATGTCTGGTTTATAGACAACGGTTGCTTGAATCATATGTCAGGCATGAGAGGAATATTTCGAGAGCTTGATGAAACTCAAAAGATGAAGGTCAAGCTTGGTGATAACAAAGAAGTTCAAGTTGAAGGAAAAGAGACGGTTGCAATCAACACTAGCCATGGTAAAGTAAAACTTCTCTACAATGTTCGATATGTTCCTAACTTGGCACATAATTTGTTAAGTGTAGGTCAATTGATAGCAAATGGATTTTCAATATTGTTTGAAGATGGAGCATGTACAATTAAAGATAAAAATTCAAGGTAAATTGTAAATGTTTACATGACCAAGAACAAAATGTTTCCTCTTGATGTTTCAAACATGGAGATTTTTGCTCTCACGCTGTTGGAAAAAAGAATGAGTCCAAGTTATGGCATATGCGATATGGACATCTAAGCATCCAAGGACTAAAATTGTTAAATCATAAAGGTATGGTACTTGGACTGCCAAGTATTAATTTTTTTGATTTATGTGAAAGTTTAGGGGACCTATGAACACAGAGTCATTAGGTAGAAATCGTTATTTTTTACTCCTCTTTGACGATTACAGTTGTAGGAACTAGATATATTTTTTAAGCACAAATCAGAAGCCTTAGATAACTTCAAAAAGTTCAAAGCACTTGTTGAGAAGTACATCGGGTCATAAAATCTCTCCGTACTGAAATAGGTCGTGAATTATTGTCCAATGAATTCAACCAATTTTGTGAAGAAAATGGCATTCTTAGAGAGTTAACAACACCTTACACACCTGAGCAAAATGGTGTTGTTGAACGCAAGAATCGTACAGTTGTAGAAATTGGCTAAAAGTCTACTCACAGCTAAGGAGCTCTCAAACCAATATTGGGCAGAAGCAATTGCAACCTCAGTGTGCCTGATAAATCTTTCACCTAAAAAGGCTGCTTTGAATCAAACGCCATTTGAAGCTTGGATAGGTAAAAACCCTTATGGGAGTCATTTAAGAATTTTTGGTTGTATTTCTTATGCTTTGAAAAATTCACAAAAATGCCATAAATTCGATGAAAAGTCCAAAAAATGTATTTTCTTGATTATTGTACTCAATCTAAAGCATATCGTTTGTATAACCCTCTTAGTGGCAAAGTGATTGTTAGTATAAATATAGTGTTCACGAAGGAAGCAAAATGGAATTGGAGTAGCAGCAGCAACAAAGCACAACCTAAGACTTTAACAAATACAGATTCAGATTCAACACTAGAAAATTCAATAAATTCTTCTCCGACTCCTTCAATTAGTAATAGTCCAACGAGTTCTGCTCCAACAACTCCAAGTAACAGTAGTACATCTTCTTCAAATGGATCATCAGATGAGACATCCCAAAATAAAATGAGATCTATTTTTTTTTTTTTTTTTAAATCGAGAAATCAGAGTTTCGCTCCCCTATACCCGGGGTACCATTGGAGCATCCCTAGACTGTGACATCGAGATATTTCGAAGGGTATTCTAGTTTAATCGTTTTTCAGCAGTCTCGAACCAGTGATCTCTCAATGAAGCATGCCTTGAAGTCCTTTATCTCAACTGCTGGGCTGCCCTTAAGGACTACAACAGATGTATGAATCTTGGGGATTTGCTTTATTTGTTGCAGGTCGACTACCTTTGAAGAAGCGGCACAAAAAATAGAATGGATAAATGCAATGAACGAAGAACTCATGTCCATCAAGAAAAATGAAACGTGGGAACTCACATACCTACCAGATGATACAAATGCAATTGGATTCAAGTGGATATTCAAAAAAAAAATATCACGCTGATGGAAGTATACGGAAGTATAAAGCACGATTGGTTGCAAAGGGATACTCGCAACAAAAAAGTGTTGATTTTGAAGAAATATTCTCTCAAGTCGCTCGATTTGGAACTGTGAGAATCATTTTGGCGTTAGCTGCACAATTACAATGGGAGGTGCACCAATTCAGTGTCGAAATAGCCGTTTTAAATGGTGATCTCCAATAGGAGGTGTATGTTGTTCATCCTAAGGTATTTTGGTTTGAAGGTAAGGAAGAGAAAGTATACAAGCTATGAAAACTACTTTACGGACTAAAACAAGTTCCATGCGCTTGGTGATACACGCGATGCTACACTCTAAAAATATGTAAATCAATGCGATGAGCTTAGCATTCAATCAGACCACATGCAAGTATACATGGTCATTTATAGCAAGTAATAAGTAAAGTCATCTCCCACAGAGACCCGTGTACTTCATCATAATGTGATTTAAAGAAGTCAATAGCATAAAAGTAAATGAGAAATTTGTTCACCAGGATTGAGTTGATTATGGAAACAATTAACAGTAATGCGAAAAGCTATGCAGTAGCAATAATACAAAGCAATGACAAATTCCGGCAGATTCAACACATAATGCTAAAGTAAAATGCAGACAACACACAATGTATACTTCAAACGTGAAGATAGGTTCGGGTTAAGGTTTTAATAG
>JBBMEF010047032.1:0-13239 GCA_037832685.1 Sicyos baderoa
CATAATAATATTATAATATTCAAAGTTACCGTTAGACACAATATATAATAATATTATAATATTCAAAAAGTTGCATTTAGACAAATACGTAAAAGTAATATAATATCCTATAACTTTCTTTCCTTTTATAGAAAGTAAGAAAGTTACCGTTAGACACAATGAATAATAATATTATAATATTCAAAAAGTTGGATTTGAACAAACACATTTTAACAAATAATATAATAATGCACACTCTCATTTTCCTTTTTATTTTCCTTTTCTTTTACTTTAACTTTTTTTTAAAACACAAAAAGTCTCATGTGTCAAATATCCAAGGTTCTACATGCCGCTTTTAGATTGGCCAATTTTTGCTATGTCATCACATTGAGATTTACCATTTTAACTCATTTAGACCATAATATTTTCAATTCAACTTTGATTTAAGTAAATTCAAAATACATTAAAATTATTATTTCAAGCTCTACATAATTGATACTTCAAACATTAAATTTGTTAGTAAATAAATTTTCAAGTTTGTTATCATTCAAACAATAATTTATTAATTAATTAAAATTAATTAATTTAAGATTACCAAAAAGTCAACAAAAAAGTTTATACTAATTTTTTTTATTTAATTTCGGAGGGAGGGATTTGAATTTACAGGATCCTCCCTAAAATACACTTACGTAAGCTTCTCTTCACATTTTTTACCCATAATTGTTGTTAAATTTTAATTAATACTTTTCTATCATTTATTTACAGGAAACAAAATCCCTTAAATTCCTTTTATCATATTTTCCCTAAACTTTTTAGTCCAACTAAAAATTATATATAAAAAAAAAAAAACAATTGTCAGACACGCAATAGTGTTGTCGAAAATAAATTACTAACATGAAATTTAAAATACTAAAATACTGGTGTGTGAATATGAGGTTTCACCCTGAAACTAATTGATAAAGAGGGGAGCAACCCATATCTCTTTTATATTGATGTTGGATTCTCCGATATTTGTGAGATCTTAATAGCGGGCAAATAGTATATTTTTCGGGTCAACAAAATTAATAGCTAAACCAAACCTAAAAAGATATTTAATCTCTAGATTTCTATAAAATATATATATATATATATATATACACACTTTTTGGTAAATAAAAAAATAAGTAGAAACCCTGAAGATTGGGCAGAAAATGCTTGGGCAATAAGGCCAACCATTAGTTCTCGTGTTCGTCCATTGACTTAAAAATACGCTTTTAATTTTAGTCAACGATGCCTGTTATTGAGAATTAAGTTGGAAGCTTCATTTTTCTTTGTTCTAATTTATTTTATTTTTTTTAATAAATTTCTTTGTTCTGATTTATTCATATTTTGTGGTGAGGAGAAATAATATATTTTATATTCACGAAGAAAAAGTACTCTACTCTCATAAAATTCTGCAAACATGTTATGTAAAATGATTATTCTAAAAAAAAGTTATTTTTATTTTTATTTTTAAAAAGGGTAGGTTTGAATATCATTTTCTTCCATTATTCTAATTTTGTTACTTTTCTATTAAAACACGTGATTTGGAAAAAGATAACCTTTTCACTCATCAATCCATCTCTCTATTTCAATTTTCAATATTTTTGATTGCCTCATCCATCAATTATTGTTATTTATTTTGAAAATGCGATTTAATTGAAAAGGCAAATTTCAAAATGAATAATTAACAGCATAATTTTTTTTTCTTTATTTAATTTTAAGGTCAATCAACCGCAAGATTTCAGGGAAGAGAAAAATTCCGTGAATATATTTCTTATCCGTTTACTTTTTTTTTTTTTTTTTGTTATGAATTTAGTATTTAATTATAGTTTGTTGATTGTATAAATATTCAATTAAATTTATTTTATTTAATAATTAAATATTTAATTGAAAAGTTTCTCAAAAAAAAAAGTCTAATTGAAAATTAGTATGTATCTTGTTTGATGTTAAATTATTTGAACACAACGATTACGAGTTCAATTCTTAAAATCGGTATCTTTACTATTATATGATTTTGAGAGTTGTAGTGCACACTCTATGTAAGGTTTGTTGGACATCATAAAGAAAGTAGAATTATTCTCATATAAATGAAAGTCAAATATCAATTTTAGGAAATCAAACCCGTGATTATGATACTGAATTGAAATTTCGTCAAACAATGAAACTATTAAATACCGATATCGTGGACATCTTTACTAATCGGTGGAAAGGCCATTATTTATTTCACATCCAAAGTGGTCACCGAAAGGTTCTATAGACCATTAGATGCATACTTGTAGTTTTGTTATTTTTTATGATTACTATTTTACATTAATGTTTTGTCACTTTCTGATTTTTTTTTTCTTTTTTTAGAAATTCTGATTTGTATTTTAATGCATTCAAACAAGTCAGAAAAAGGGCAATTGAAAACAAGTTTTTTGCATGAATATGGAAAGGCACGTGTAAAGTAAGATTCTCTTAGTTGGACCGGGTCCAATTCCTGGATCGATCCGCAATTCTCGGCCATTGGATCGAGGTACGACCCGGCCCATATACCCGTTTTAAGTGAACTATAGCCCGCCAAAGCCCAATTTTCATTAGCGTCCGATTTTAAAGGTCAAAATCAAAAGTTTATAATAAGAATGAAATAAATTAGTAAGCCTACGTTCGATAACCATTTTGTTTTTTGTTTTTTATTTTTTATTTTTGAAATTTAAGCTTATTCTCACTCAGATTTCTTACAATGACTTTTATCCTTCCTACCATATATCAATCTTTCATTAAGAAAATAGGAAAATAATAACCAACTTTTAAAAACAAAAACAAACTTTTGAAAATTATTTTTTTGTTTTTAAAAGTTGGTTAATGTTCTCCTACTTTCTTAAGAAAAGATTAATATATTGTTGGTAGGGTGGAATACATTATAGGAAGTTTGGGTGAGAATAAGCTTAAATTTCAAAAACAAAAAATAAAAAACAATCCAAATGGTTATCAAACGGGGCCTAAACAATTGAATTTCAAACCAACAAGCTCTTTTACCGGCATCTTACACATTCTAGTAATCATAAATTATAAGTTCGAATTTCCTTTCCCCAATATTATTTTAAATCTTCTAGTCGGTAGAGACCATTATCAAGCTTCCCTATTAACCACACCTCCTTGGACTTCTTTGCGCTTTCACTTTGTTTGGATTTTATTCCCGCTCCGTGGGGGGACCGACATGGGACCAAGCTGAATCAAGGTTGTCTACTCCTCTTCGAACATAGAGATTTGGTCAAGGAGACCTGGACCCTCCTACAGGAAGATGAAGTACGTAGTCGATTATCTCGAGACGTTTGCTCCAATTGGTCGATTCCTTCTACACCCGATCCTTTAGAAAGATATAACCTCTTTGAGAGTTTTAAAGCAGCGATGAGGCGAGCTTTCGGAAAATGCAAGGCTTGATAAAGGAATACTTATTTTATAGAAATAATAGTAATAATTGAACTTGAAGGGTGTGTGGTAGGCAACGAACCCAATAATGGATAGTGAAAGAACATTGTGCCAATGAAAAAGAAATAGGGAGAAAGTATTAGGGAATAGAGATTGACGTAGAATACTCTATAATTATTCCAATTGATCATAACTCGGACATGTGTTGGGGTCAAGTTGATCTCACAAGAGGTGACCTACACATGTGACGAGATTTTTAAATTTACTCGTTTGAAATTGTTCAAGTTCATCGTCAATATCTAGAGTTGAGATTTGAATATGTGATCTCTTGTTCGGATGTAAGTAACTGGTTAGTAATTAATGTTCAACAAATAAACTATTATGATAATTGGTTAGAACTTTTAAAATTGATTTAAAAATAATTGATGTTCAACTTTAAAATAATACAATTTTGTTAGAATTAACAAAACTTAAGTAAGTCTATTCATTTGGAGATTCAAATTGTTTATCCCACATTTGTAAACTAACAAAAAAGGGGTTGAAATCCATCTTTCACATGATAGTTATTTTAAGATATGTATGTTTGATTTTATAATGTTGTCGGAACTCCGACTCTTTTTTATTGATTTTATAGTGTTAAAGATGACCAAAGTTATTGTAACAATTTCAAAATTATTTACAAACCTACATTAATCTTTTTTCTTTTTCATTTTTTATTAATCGTTTTTTTTTTTTTTTTTTTTTTTTTTTTTGAAATCTACATTAATCTTTTTCAAATGAATTTGAACGTTTCATAACAATCTCTACTTATAAAGCGCCTGCTTTAAAATGGAAGTCGAATGTTACTCTAAAAAAGTTTCCTCCATTTTTTCCCAACTTGCATCAAATCACAATCTATCCTTTAATAAAGAAAAAAGAAGGAAGAAACAAGGTGGATATCTACATTAAATTTAAGGAATCATAAAAGTAGGTTGATCATTCAGTATTGTCTCATTTATCATGGATTGGACTCTTTTGCAACAAGAATTCATTTCCCACTATTATTTCGTTGGGACCTAAAAAAAAGAAAAAATCTTACGTAAAAATTGATATTTAACTCTTATATATTGTTTGAGAGCGGTTATACCATCTACATATGATTTGTTGATTTCTCTCCCTTCAATTTATATTAAAAAAAAAAGTGACAATTTGAACATAGCACGTTGAATGTTTTATTATTATTATTATGATTTAAGTGTAAATTGGAGGGAGTGTACTATAAACCTACATAGAAGGTATCTCTCCTCCAAATAAATGAGAGATGCTTATCAATTATTGAGATCAAACTTGTGATATTGATATTGAATTGTATTATGTTAATTAAGGCATTTCATTTGTTCTAATGATGTATTAATTTCCTTAATTGTGTTCTCCCCTTTTAGGGTTTCCTTGTATGTGCCTATATAAAGGCCCCCTCTTACATTGCCTTGTATAACGACAATATATCATTATTGCAGCAGCCTTTTCTCTCTTTATCCTTTCTCTCAGGCGTTTATATTATTACACAACAATATAAGCAACTTGCATTGAACATTAACATTATGAAAAAATGGTTATTGGTGACAAAATATGATAAAATTTAAACTATACTTCTTTTTTTTTTAAGAATAAAATTTATACTATACTTCAAACAACACAATTTGTAAGAGGTATAATTCATATAAAAAAAAGTATATATTTGTATAGGTAATGAGTTTGAATGTCAATAGAAATAGTATTATAATAACATTATGTATTTGATTTTTTTTTTAAAAAAAACATCATGTATTACGTAATAATCCGATGGTTATGAATTTGAGTAAAAAAAATTGAATTACCGAAAAAAAAAAAAAACATGGGTTAAACATTGTTAGACTTATTAAAAAAGACAATTATTTAACAACAAAAAAAGTACAAATTTACAAAACAGTGTGGAGAAAATTTTGAAAAGCAGTGGGGCACAAAATGTGGTTGTCACCGGGGTTACCCGATTAATCCGGGTCAACCGAAATCCAAGAAGAAGAAGATTTTTTTTTTTTTTTTTTTCCATTTTCACAAATATTTAAGTACTTTTTAATTGAACATTTCAGCCATCGAACCCGGTCCGGCTCCACACCGCATCTCGGACCCGTCTCATGTCCCGGCCCTTGAGGGTCCGACCGACACCAACGAAAACGGAAGTAGCGCTCATCTTGCGGCTTCGATCCAAGTATTCATGCGGCGAACCATATCCGAGTCCCGGTCCGGCTCGTCCAGCTCGTGTAGCGAGTTCACCGAGTCAACTCGGAGAATCTTGCTCCAATCCGGCACGTTCACGGGCGCTGACGAAGCCATCTGCCGCCCACGTGGAGACGCCACGCTGTCATTCCCACGGAACTCGTGCACGATTCTCGCCGACGTCATCCGACCTGCCAACGACAACCCGCCTACGTGTCGCTCACGTGTAACCCCAGTACTCACAGGAATCCCTCCGTGACGGTGAATATTACTCCCGTCGCCGTCGCAACCGCCGCCGTCCGACGAAATTTCTTCGCCAGAATCGACGCCATCGGCCATCGGCCACACATCGTCTTCGCCTAGTTCCGACGAGTCGGTTCCGGTGGAATCGTGGCTATGACTGTAGCTATAGCTGCCGAGAAATCGCTCGCTCCGACTTGTCGTCAATTTGCGACCTTTAGCCATTATTGAACCAAATTTCTCCGATAAATATGTATTAAACAGTGAGAATTATAAGGTATTAATCTATTTGGGATTCCAATTTGATAAAATTAAGAACAAATTATACGGCCTGAATTTGGTTCGGTGGGTCGTTGTGTTGTATATATAACAAACTTCCATTTGTTGCATTTCGTGTGAATTTGGGTTTATTTTGTCTGCATTTCTGTCAAATCCCAAGCTTTGTGAAAAAATACTAGACGACAAGTCGGCAACGAAAGTTATATAATAAATTCAAAAGATTTCCAAAGTGATTATTGTTAATTGACTCTGAAATTAAATGGACTTGTCCTAATTGTCACGCTCCATCCCAGGCGCGTGCTGCCATTCTTTGTGCTCTCATATGGAAAAGTGGCAAATTGAAATCTTTGCTTTTAATATCAATTATAGATATCAAACCTATAACATTAATATTAAACTAGTTTACCGCCAAATAATAAAATTATCGCCTTACTTTCGAGCTGGTCATGATTAATATTTTTAAATATTGATTATTTTGCTTAATTTTATGGCTTCCAATTTGTTTCACGTCACTTATATTCTTGTTGCACTATACACAAACAAAATCTGTTATGACTACAAAAAAATAAAATAAAGAGTAAATATAAATTTTGTTGGAGAATATTATAACTTAATCCTTAAATTTAGACAACGTTGGAATTTAATTCCTATAATTAAAAAAAAATAAAAAAAGGAATTTTATTCAAATAATTTGATAAAACTATGAAATAGTTCTTGTCATTTATAATTGTTGACGAATTAAATATTTATAAATAGGGAAATTATATTAGATAGTCCAATTTTAAAAATAATTACAAATCTAAGTAAATTTGAAAATATTTAGTATTCATAGTCAAATATACCATATAAATAATATTCATCATACTGTATTATGTATTAGTTATTCAGTATAAAAAGTATTATTTTATACGAGATATTTAATTGCGGTTGCTAATTTTTTTCAAATTTTCCTAATGTTATAAATATTTTATTAATTTTGTCTATTTTTGCAAAAATCCCAATTAGTTATTCATGCATGATGATCATGTGATTTATGTGATTGATTAAACAAATGACAACATATTTTTTATGTTCATAGATGTACTTAATTCCTCCAAAATTACAAATAATAAAAACTTTTTTAAATTTTAATTTTTTTAAAAAAGTAATTCTATTTTATTTATGAAAATTAAAATTCTAAAATTATAACTTTATAAATCACAAAAAATGAATATAATTAATTTAAAGTAGGGAAAACCTATAAAATGTCTACTTTTCGAAATATTAGAGGAAATGTCTAATGTAAAAAATAAGTAAGAGTCATATTTTTTTTGGTTTCTAATGAAAAGAGAGAAAATAATCATTCATAGTTTGTCCTTCCTTTATTTTGTCGTATTTTAAAAATAAATACAATATATAACCGTCATTTGAGGAGAGTAGTACAACTGCCGAAAAAGGAATTAAAAAAAATAAAAATAAAAGTTTGTTAAACCTAAAATCCCACACTTTTAGCCTTATTACTTGGTCAAGCTAAAATCCCACATTTCAATTTACATTTTTATAATTAATTTATTTTGTGTTTACAAGGTTATGAGTTCATCTATTCATTTATCATTTTTGTCTTCTACCCAACGTGTTTGTCTATCATTTTTTGCTCAATTGTTTGAGGAGTAAGTTTAAAGAATAATAATAATGATGTGTTAAACAAATTTGCCCTCATTTTAGGGTTATTAGGGGACCAAATTTAGACACGTCACTTTGCATTATTCAAATTAATAAATTAATTCATTTTTTAGCAGGTTTGTTGGGTTCACCATTTGTTTCCAACGTTCTTACTCTATCATCCATCAATCTTCCACAACATTATCTCGTTTTTACCATTTTCACATTTAAGAATGGCAACTACATCAATTTTTGTGTTTTTTAATGGTAAATGAGACGAGGACGAGATTCACACCGATTGCACAACTGACGTTGTTGATATCATATGCAACATCCTCTTGTCCTTCTAATATCGTCTATTGAGGAAAAGTTGGCTTTGGACGAGTACTCCAAAATCGTATGCATATCACTATACAAGGAAGGCGCGCACAAACGAATGTTGAACACACTGAAGGATGACAGGGACGTTCAGTGGATGTACACGGGATTCGTAGGGGGCATGTACATCGACTGCTGTCTTTTGGCAGACATTGTTCAAACACGTACCCGAGATGTATGTCCCAAACTTAACCGGAGGGAGACAATCGTTTTGAGGGCATGCACACTATTTTCGATGGAGGTACGGTGGAAGTTCAACGGAGGGAGTCGGTCGAAAATCGACGATTTTGCTTCTTGTGTCGGATGAGAGATTGCGTGTTCAGGAGTCTTGGATGACTTTTCGGCTCCCATGGTATAGGTGGCAAGCGCATTAATTGTTGCAGCGACTAAAATGCACGAGCGCGACCTTCTGTACGTTTCCGGTAGTTTTTTCAAACGGTAATGCGGTGGTACTCACTCGTACGACTTCGGTATATGCTAAACGATTTTAATTCAATTATTATTTTAAAAGATAACAAACCTAATTCTTAATTGCATTTTTCAAATTTGAATTTTACATTTTTATTTATTATTTAAATGTAGGTACTTCAAAAAAAAAATCATTTAAATTTAGGAGTTTGTTATATAGGGTGTTTCTCTCCCATGTTAGTTAAAGAAATATGTTTAATTTTTTAAAAAAATAAAAATAAGTAATGAAATTAGAGGGGCATTCTAGACTTTTGCATTTAAATTTTAATTTAAAAAAATTACATTTAGACATGCATTCTAAAAGTTCTAATTTTAGACACCTACCTAAATAATTTAGAAATTATAGACATTTCACTGGTTTGCTCTATAAAGTATGCATTAGAGTAAGGACCTAGAAAGGAATCCTATACGGGTCGGGTCCTTACATAATCTTACCTAATCCGTTTCACTGGATTGAAGCTATAAATTTGTAAGTTTGATTGAAATCATTAACTCGATTAAATAAGTTTTTGCGATATTTGATTTTTTAATAAAGTTTTTGACATCCATAAATTTGTTTGATTTTTCAATTATTCATGAAAAATCCACGTTTCATGAAGCATGTAAAATAAATTGTATTCACTATTCACAATCTCTCTTTTCCTATTTTCATAAAAAAGAAAAAGAAAAAAGGAAATCTAAACCCTAGCTTTCTGCCCAACAAGTTTCTCTCCTCTCTGTATCTCACTCTCCATATTGGTCGCGCCTGCTCGCCGGCATGCTCACCATTGCCACTGTTCTTTCTTCTCTGCTGCAACTACACGCCGCTGCGGTCAAATCTTGTTTCTCTTCTTTGTTTATTTCTAATTATCTCAATTTTTTTGATCTGAAATCCTGCCCCAATCGACTACTTTAGGCGTTTTTTCTTCTTCTCCTGGGATCAATATATGATTTCCAATACAAGTTTCAATCGCCAGATTTGTTCATGTGATTATGCAATAGCTCTACGGACTGATTTCCAATCCCAATCCCAATCGTCAACTTTACTTTCGTTATTTTTTATGTTTTAAATTTATCTCTCGATACGACTCAAATTTGCTAAGCTTCATTGCGTTTTTCTTTTTTTGTTATGATGTTATTGAATTTTATATATGCTCTATATATTATGTTGTTTTGATGGGTTAATTATGCAGAATAAATGTCTGTTATGTTGCTGATTAATGTTGGTGGGTCAAATTTATGATATATAGGTTTTTGGGGTGCTAGCTTTGGTGGTTTAAGGTTTTAATTTGCCGATAATTCTATGGGTCGAAAGAAGTCTACTGCACGGGATGATGACGGCGCCCCTGCAATGGCTCATGGCGGTGGGAAGTCTAAGAAAAAGACATTTGCTGTAGACGACGATGAGTACTCCTTTGGAACTGAGGTTTCTGAAGAAGCCCCTTCTCTGGAGGAGAAGGTTGTGATAACAGGGAAAAAGAAGGGTAAGAAGGGCAATTCAAAAGATTCACAAGTTGAGGAGGAGGAGGAGGATGGAGATGGTGTTTCAGAGATTGTTATCACCGAGAAGAAGGGTAAGTCGAAGAAGGGTGGTGGTAGTGCTTTTACTACTTCCAGTTTTGGTTTGCTTGAGGAAGGAGAGGATGGTGTTGATAATGATGATGATGATGAATCAGTTTTAACTACAGAAAGGGATGACAATGAAGCGGATGATTTTGCAATCAAGTTTGTGGGTAAGAAGAAGAAATCTTCCAAGAAGAGTAGTTTTTCAGCCATGTCAGCATTTAGTGCCCTTGATGACGAGAAAGATGCAATTGATAATGAGATCAAGGTTGATGAAGAGATCAACGATGAGCCTATTATTGCATTTACTGGTAAGAAGAAGTCATCAAAGGGTGGTAAGAAGAGTGGAAATGCATTTTCAGGTTTTAATGGTCTTGATTATGAGGACGAGGAAAAAGATGATGATAAGGACGAGGATGAAGAAATTGCAACGATTAGTTTCTCTGGTAAGAAAAAGAAGTCAGCTAAGGGTTCAAAGAAAAGTGGCAATTCGTATAGTGCAACCCTTGCTGATGAGGATAATGACGGTGTTGTTTCTATTCGAGAGCCAAATAAATTAGACACTGATGGTATTGATGAAGATGATGCCAATGCTATTGCATTTTCGGGAAAGAAAAAGTCCTCCAAGAAAAAGAGCAGCAGTACTTCTACAACATTTAGTGATGAACATGTGCTGGACAATGAAGTTAGAGATGTAGTGGCACCTAAAATACTTAATACAACTAGTAGTAATTTTGATTCTGATTTATCAAAAGCTAACAAGATGGAGGGGGTGGTTGAAACTTCGAAAAATAAAAAGAAAAAGAAGAAGAGCGGTAGAACTGCTGAAGAAGAAGATGATTTAGATAAGATTCTTGCTGAGCTAGGAGACTTGCCTACTATATCAAAACCAGTGGACCTACCTCTTTCTTCTCAAGAGGCCAAAGTTAAGAATCCATCTGAGCTTATAGCTCCTGCTGATGCACCAGTTGAAAAGGAAGCTGAAGAAGAGAGCATAGAATCAGCTGCTGCAAGGAAGAAGAAAAAGAAGAAGGAGAAGGAAAAGGAGAAAAAGGCTGCAGCTGCGGCGACAGTAGCATCTGAAAGGAATTATGAGAAGATTGAAGAGGTACAAACTGAAATTGTAGAACCCAAAAAAGGTGCTGCAAAGAGTAAAGTGCCAGAGAAGAAAGTGCCTAAGCATGTTAGGGAGATGCAAGAGGCAATGGCTAGGAGAAAAGAAGAAGAAGAGAGAAGGAAAAGGGAAGAAGAAGAGAAATTGAGAAAGGAAGAAGAAGAGAGGCTTAGGCTAGAAGAGCTTGAAAGGCAAGCTGAGGAGGCTAAGCGTAAGAAAAAGGAAAGAGAAAAAGAGAAGCTCCTAAAGAAGAAACAGGAAGGAAAACTGTTAACTGGGAAACAAAAGGAAGAACAACGGAGGTTGGAGGCAATGAGGAACCAGATATTAGCTAGTGCAGGGGGTTTACCTTTGTCTACGTCTGATCCCAGTGCACCAACCAAAAGACCCAAATACCAGACAAAGAAGTCAAAACCAGCCCATCATCAAACAAATGGCACTGCCCAAACTAAGGTAGTGGAGCATAAAGAAGAAAAAATGGAAGAAAAAGTACAAGAAAAAGGTGCGGCAGAGACTGAAACATTGGAGTCGGGGAAGATTGAATCTCTTGAGTCAATGCATGTAGAGGAAAAATCAGATGTTACTGAGGCTACTGAAGATCATGAAATTCAAGAAGATGAAGATGAAGATGAAGATGAATGGGATGCAAAGAGTTGGGATGATGCTGTTGTTGATCTTTCCTTAAAAAGTTCCTTTGCTGATGAGGAGCTTGAATCAGAACCTGAGAATGATGTGAAAAAAGATATCAAGAATGGTGCACCAACTTCACATGATGCAGGTAAGGTCAATGATATAAAATTAAATTTGTATGTTTTGGATGCATTTTTCAGTTAGGTTACTCTTAGATCAATTTAACATTAATCAAAATGTAATATATCATAAATTAGAACTAATTCATGAGGGCTGGAGATGCACTCCCATTTTGATACAATCAATTGTTTATTTTTGCAAGTTCTGTGTTTACTATATGCAATGCAGCACTTTGGACATTTATCGGTGCATCTTTATTGATTTTTCAACCGGTTGAATGATTGCACTTGTCAGTACTTTTTTGATAAGTTGTAATCTTCCTTTTATCAATGAAATGTTCTGTTTACTATAAAGAGAACTACATTTTTTGTTCTAACTTTCTATTTGTGTTCACTTGTCCATAGATTTTTAATTACTCTTTGGATCTTCTATTATTATATTGAAGTCTCATTTGTTTTAGTTTTTTTCCTTGAGTTTTTTTTATATGCTCCTTTGTTATGTTTCATTTTTTCAACGAACATGGGTTTTCATAAATAGAGAAAAACAAAATGATTCAAGAAAACGAAAGGGAAGGATTAAATATAACACGCATATCCAAACAATTACCAAAAAAAAAAAAACTTACAGCAAAAAAACAAGATAGGAGGGAGGTTATTATTCTTTTTTATTGTACCCAATTAGAAGTCCTTGGACTTGTCTTGTTGAATCTGCCTCGTTCTCCTTTTGGTTGTTTCTTTTGTACTGAAATCATATGCCCCACTCCACCATCACCAAGTTAGAAGACAAGTGCATCTAGACCTCCTATTAAATGTGTACTAGAGGAAGCGCGTGACCATGCCAAAAGAGTAGAAAGTTGTATAGGGCAAGAAGTTGGTTTGAGTGGGCCCACTCTGTTAGAGTGTCTTTTTATAGTTGTTAAGAGGGCTGGAGGGGGTATCATTTTGGTTGACATTGTGTTAGTCTGTTTTTGGGGAGAAAGTGGAAGTTTGATTCTTCTCTCTTATAACTCTTGCATTTATAGGCGTCAAGCTTGAAAACAAAAAGAAGCAGCCTGAGGTTGAGGTTGTTGACAAGGGCAAAAGAAAAGATGATGCTGTTAAGAAAGAAACTTCAACATCAGATGCTACTTCCAAACAACAGGAAGAAAATCTTCGCTCACCTATCTGTTGTATTATGGGCCA
>JBBMEF010047053.1:0-13236 GCA_037832685.1 Sicyos baderoa
TTGTCCCACATTGGAAAGGTGAGGATTCTCCAACTCATTTATAAGAGATATGGAATACTCCCCCTCATTGCCAATTGATTTTGAGGTGGAACTTCATATTCTCTAATAGTTTCTATTTTGCTCTCGTTCAATTGATTTGATAGTCTATTAATCTAATTATTATTTTTTTTAGAATCAATTTAGTTATTTCTTAAGACGAGTTTCCATCTTTTTTTTCTTTTTTTTTGAGAAGTCCATCCATTTTCTTTTATATATATATATATCTCTTTATTTTATTTGGTTAATTTTACATCAAGATTTACATATTAGATTCTACAATCTACATAATGCAGATTTGACCTTGATTCAATTGGGCTGGGCTTAGCAAATCAACTATCTGCATTATTGGGCTACATAAAGGGTAGGCTTACAGCACTGGGCTTATGTTGGTAGGCCCAAACGGTTTCTTTTTTTAATATATATCTCCAAATTTGAAATTAAAAAACAATTTTTTTTTTTTGAGAAACTCTATTATACATTTGCATGTAGAATAAAACCAATAATTATGTAAGAAAAAAAAAATTCAATGACAACCAACTTCATTAAGATATATATTGTCGATTATAAAAGATTTACTACACCTACCTACTTTATTAAAATATATTTCATCGATTATAAGAGATTTACCACACCTATCTACTTTATTACGATATATATCATCAATTACAAGAGATTTATCGCAACTACCATGGTTGAATTGAGAAAACATTATTTTTAAAGTAGGTCATCAAACTAATATATTTGTCATAATGTCACCTTTCATCATCTTGTCATTTTAACTTTGAGGTAAAAAGGTGAAAATAATTTGTTGAAAACAATAAAGAGGGAATTGGAATTGAATATTGAGCACTATGATTTAAGACATTATGACATTTGCAATGCAGGCCCTGAAGCATAAGTAATAAATAATCATTTACACTGTCAACCTAACTTTTTGGTTTTATTCACCTTTTTTTTTCTTTACACTTGTTTAGTTTTATTACTGTCCATTTATTTCTTTATGCATAAAAAAATAAAAGAAAATTGAGGTAATTTAAATCAATTCCAACAGACTCTAATTAATGTAGCCCTTATTTGATAGTTGAAAGTGACCCATACTATATATTTTGATGTAATAATATAAAGTTTTTCTTTTTCAGACATGAGTATATATTTAATAAGATCCAGAGTGGGGTGGACATATTTATGCAATATTCTATTTATTAAAGTAATAATTTTTTAAAATATTGTGAAAAACTGCAAAACTGCAAAATTGAGTAGTGTCTATTGAAAGGGTTGGTCCTTGACTGAGTGTAGACCCCATTGGTACTCTTCATTTATTATGAGATGAGAACCACTATATATTTCAAACCAATTTCACATATTATAATGCTCAGAAAGTAATCAAAATATTACAACAATGTTTAGTGAGTACTTTATTTTCATGATGAAAACAAGAACTAGTTTTGATGGCGAAGGAAACGATAATATTTTTAGTTCCGTTTGATAGTCATTTGATTTTTAAAATTTAAGTCTATTTTTATTCAAGTCTCATACAATGAATTTCCTCTTTCCTACTTTGTATTCAATTTTTGTGAAAAAAAGTAGAATGCTAACCAAATTTTAAAAACAAAAAAAAAAAGTTTTGGAAATTTTTTTTATTTTTGATTTAATTTCTAATGATATAAGTAAGGTGAAGTAAGAAAAAATATATTAATAAAATATTTATTAAAGGGAGCTTTAATTATCTGATTCAAATTCATATATATTAATTTCATCAACCATCATGGGGCTTTGAAGTGCATAAAGTGATGAGTTCAAATCTCATGATGGTCATCTACCTAGAAATTAATTTCAAATTAATACCTACGAGTTTTCTTGACATCCAAATATTCTAGAGTCAGGCGGTATGCCCCATTACATTAATCGATATATGCTTGTACACGCAAGCTGACCCAGACAATCACAGACATAAAAAAAAAAAAAAAATGTATATATATATATATTAGTTTCATCTGACACCATTTTGATGCCCAACATCTAAAAAAAAGAAAGAAAGAAAGGAAATAGTATATCAATTTTACCAAGAAAATATGGAATCCATGGCAAAATGATTTGGTTGAGTGTGCACGTAAATCAACGCAAACGAAAACCCACATTTCTGCATTTTACCAAGAAAATGGTGGAATATACATATTATATTAAAACAAATAAAATTCTCTCAATATTTGATTCAACCTGGAAATTATTTGATATTAAATGATAAGTGTTTTATCAGTTGATTGCATTAATATTAGGGTTGAGTAAAAAAAAAACATTTCAAGTAAGATAAAAATAGTTTTGGTAAATTTTATAAGCTTTAACCAAGCTATAGTTATAAATTATTTGTAAACTTATAACGTTCGAGATACTCATTTTATTTCATATCAAAAAAATGGTAAGTCTTCAATATATTTATAAGATATATAAATGATTCCCTTATCATCAATTAAATTTAAAATAGAATCTTATATTATTTAAAATATATTTTATTTTCGTTCACAAATTTAGATTTAATCCAAAATAGTCTTTCCTAGAAGCATGTTGGAGGCATCTTGTTCCATAGTGACAAGATGAGGTGTTATCAACATTTTTATAAAAAGATATAAGCTAATCTTTTTTTATGTGAAATTCTATGAAATTATATTTTTGTAATAATTAATTTAAAAAATCAATTATTTTACTCAATAACATAAATGGATTCAAACTTATAATCTCGTGTTACTAGTTTATACAAGTTACAATCAATTATCAAACCACTTCATGATAATTTGTACTTCATATATATATATATATATAAGCATAAGTTGTACTTAATATTAAGATAATAATAATTCACCAACAATCACAATATAGGAATAATGGCTAGCAACCAGCTCCCCTAAACTTACCTTACAAATAATTCTTCCTAAGGAATGAAATCAAATTGAATGAAACAAAATCTACCGATGTCAAATTTTTTTAAAATATTTAAGAGAAAAAAATATTTTATTTATAATATTTTGATAAATTTAAATTGAGTAAATTATAAATTTGGTCTCTATGATATGAAGAATATTAAAAATTATAATAGGATGATTTAAATGATCAAAAATGATACTTAAGGTGATGAGTTCAATTTATAATAATAGATAAAAAACAAAAAAAATGCATCAATTTGACAGTTAGTTTTTATAGGGACAAAATTAACTTTTAAAATAATAGAGTGAGTAAGGTAATATTTCCCATTTTTTTTTAAATAAAAACACTTAAAAAATGTCATTATCTCTGTTTATAAGAACCCATTCTCCACACGCACTTGTTTCTTCAAAGCTCGTCTTCTCCATCTTTGACCACTGCTCTCTACAACAAATCTCAGTTTCAATGCCACAAATCTCAGATCTCTCTTCAATGCCACAAACCCCATTTTAACTAATTCCTTTTCTTCTCCATCAAACTTCCACAGCTCTCCAATGGCGGAACCACCAACAGAGCCCAAGAAATCCCTACACGACCCTCAGAAGAAGAAGGAACAGAGCCTCCCTTTCCACAAGCTCTTCTCTTTTGCAGACAAATTCGATTACCTTCTCATGATCCTCGGCTCGCTCGGCGCCATCGTCCACGGCTCTTCCATGCCGGTGTTCTTCCTCCTTTTCGGCCAAATGGTTAACGGATTCGGCAAAAACCAATCCAATTTTCACAAAATGACTTCAGAAGTATCCAAGGTGACCTTTTAATTTCATCCCAATTTCATCAATCTCTTGTAGAGTTCATAGATCTCAGATCTGTTTTTGCTCTGTTTTTTGTTATTTGCAGTATGCTCTGTATTTTGTCTACTTGGGGCTCATTGTTTGCTTCTCATCTTACGCCGGTGAGTGAAAAAACTTGTACTCTGTTTTTGAGAGCCCACAAAACAGAGTCATTGATTTATTGATTTTGGATTGCAGAGATTGCTTGTTGGATGTACACCGGGGAGAGACAAGTGAGTACATTGAGGAAGAAGTATTTAGAGGCTGTGTTGAAACAAGATGTCGGGTTTTTCGACACCGATGCGAGAACAGGGGATGTTGTGTTCAGTGTCTCAACTGATACTCTTCTTGTTCAAGATGCAATCAGCGAGAAGGTATTATAATTTCATTCAATTTTCAGATCCTTGATTTTTGAATTTTTTGAATTTTTTGAAATGGAATTGACTCTGTTTTAGGTGGGGAACTTCATTCACTATCTCTCTACATTTTTGGCTGGATTGGTTGTGGGATTTGTGTCAGCTTGGAGATTAGCACTTTTGAGTATTGCTGTAATTCCAGGAATTGCTTTTGCTGGTGGTTTATATGCTTATACTCTCACTGGACTCACTTCTAAGAGTAGAGAATCTTATGCTAATGCTGGAATCATTGCAGAACAGGTGAAATTTTTGATCTTTTCAAGCATGCCCAAAAGTTAACCCACAAGTTTGGTTATGATTTTCATATTAGTTTGTGCACCACAAAAAAATTCTCACCTTTTTGGTTAAATGTTATCAAGTTTGTGTTTTTTGGCCTTTTTGAGTCAAACCCACATGGTGTGTTTTTGTTTTTCAATGTAAAACTTACAAAAACATGACATGATATTGTTTTTCATAGGCGATTGCTCAAGTTCGAACTGTTTACTCTTATGTTGGAGAAAGCAAGGCTTTGAATTCGTATTCAGATTTGATTCAGAATACTTTGAAAATTGGATACAAGGCAGGGATGGCTAAGGGGTTGGGCCTTGGCTGTACTTATGGCATTGCTTGTATGTCTTGGGCTCTTGTCTTCTGGTACGCCGGTGTTTTCATACGTAACGGCCAGACCGATGGCGGGAAGGCCTTCACCGCTATATTCTCCGCTATCGTCGGCGGCATGTAAGCTGCTCGAAAAGCTTTTGAATTGTGGTTTTGTTTACTGTGGGGTTGTTTTGAACTTGGTGTTTTGTAATGTTGTAGGAGTTTGGGGCAGTCATTTTCTAATTTGGGAGCATTTAGCAAAGGCAAAGCTGCAGGGTACAAATTGATGGAAATCATTAACCAAAGGCCTTCAATTATTCAAGACCCATTAGATGGGAAGTGTTTGGGTGAAGTTAATGGTAATATTGAGTTCAAAGATGTCACCTTTAGCTACCCTTCAAGGCCGGATGTGATGATCTTTAGGGGTTTCTCCATTTTCTTCCCGGCCGGGAAGACGGTTGCTGTCGTTGGCGGCAGCGGTTCCGGGAAAAGTACTGTGGTCTCTCTCATTGAAAGATTCTATGATCCAAATCAAGGTAACTTAACACAACAGTTTCTTATGTTAATAATACTACAAAGCTTGTGAACTGATCTCATTTCCTCTGTTTTTGTTACAAAACAGGGCAGGTTCTGTTGGACAATGTGGATATAAAGATATTGCAATTGAAATGGCTGCGTGATCAAATAGGATTAGTGAACCAAGAACCAGCTCTATTTGCAACCACCATACATGAAAACATTCTCTACGGCAAACCCGACGCCACGATAGCAGAGGTCGAAGTGGCAGCGGCTGCAGCCAATGCTCATACTTTTATTACATTGCTCCCCAATGCTTACAACACCCAGGTTAGTACAAAATCCCTCAAATGTGGACATGAAAGACTCAATTTCAATACAAGTTTGTTATTTTTCACAACATAATGAATCTTAAAATCAAAATCAGGTTGGGGAAAGAGGATTACAACTCTCTGGTGGCCAGAAACAGAGGATTGCCATAGCCAGAGCAATGTTGAAGAATCCCAAGATCCTTCTCCTCGACGAAGCCACAAGCGCCCTCGATGCAGGCTCCGAGAGCATAGTTCAAGAAGCGTTAGATCGATTAATGGTTGGAAGAACAACAATAGTCATCGCACATCGATTATCGACCATACGGAATGTCGATTCGATTGCAGTGTTACAACAAGGGCAGGTCGTTGAAACCGGAACACACGAAGAACTCATCGCCAAAACCGGTGCATATTCCTCATTGATTCGCTTCCAAGAAACGGTTCGAAACAGAGAATTCTCCAACCCATCCACCAGACGAACACGATCTTCGCGGCTGAGCCATTCGTTATCCACCAAATCATTGAGCCTCCGCTCCGGCAGCCTTAGAAATTTGAGCTATTCGTACAGCACCGGCGCAGACGGGAGAATCGAAATGGTTTCAAACGCCGAAACCGACCGAAAAAATCCAGCCCCAGATGGTTATTTCATTCGTCTTCTTAAACTCAATGGCCCGGAATGGCCATATTCGATAATGGGCGCTGTTGGGTCAATTCTCTCTGGTTTCATCAGTCCAACATTCGCCATTGTTATGAGCAACATGATCGAAGTGTTCTATTACAAAAACTCATCCACCATGGAGAGGAAAATCAAGGAATTCGTATTCATATACATCGGAATCGGCGTCTACGCCGTGGTAGCTTATCTAATTCAACATTACTTCTTTACAATCATGGGTGAGAATCTCACAACCAGAGTTAGAAGAATGATGCTCGCAGGTAACAAATCAAATCCACAATCTTCAAAACTTCACAAATGAATTCCTCTGTTTTATTTACTCTGTTTTTTGCTCTGTTTCAGCCATTTTGAGAAATGAAGTTGGATGGTTTGATGAGGAAGAACACAACTCAAGTTTAGTAGCAGCAAAACTCTCAACTGATGCAGCTGATGTGAAATCAGCCATAGCTGAAAGAATATCAGTGATTCTGCAAAACATGACTTCACTTTTCACTTCATTCATAGTTGCATTCATTATTGAATGGAGAGTTTCTCTTCTCATCCTTGCAGCCTTCCCTCTATTGGTTCTTGCCAACATGGCTCAGGTAAATAATAATCAAAACCCACATTCCAAAACTTCATTAATTTTCACTTTGAAGTATATAAAACTAACCCCACTTGAAAAAGATTAGATTTTTTTTATTGGAAAGGTAGGGTTTTGCTGCATGGGTTGGTTGACCCTAGTCTAAAAAGGATGTAGTGAATTTAATTTTAAGAAATGGGTCAGATTCTGCAGATTTTGCTTTTTACAGCTCTTGGAATATAACTTCACTGCATTTTTAGTCCCCTTCTTCCATTACGCGACAAAGAACCTGAATTTTTTCTCTTTTTTTTTTGAACTTAGAACCTGAAATATTTAACTATTACCATCTCTGTGCTCTGCATGTGGCTTCTGAAAAATGCAGTGATAAACGTTTAAATTCTGTTCACATGTTGTATAAGTGGAAGCTGTCTAGTTTGCAAAATAATCCTTCACTAGTTGAGTTTGAGATTATATTTAAATAGAGTAAAACTCCTTTACATATGAATGTGTAGAGGAGCTCTACTTTTTGCCTACGTGGCACCACAAAAAAATACTTTATAAATAAAAACATCAAAATATGTATATTTTTTTGTGGCTCAAATGGTGCCACATAGACAAAAAGTAGAGCTCCTCTACACATCCATGTGTAGAGGAGTTTTACTCATTTAAATATGGTACCGGAATTTTTTAAACTTAAGTCGATGTCCTAATATTTATAAGATAGATGGACTATTATTCTTATTTCCGATTGATTTTAAGATGAACTTCATACCCTCTAATATGAGGGGCAAGTTTTTTTTTTTTTTAATTCTTTGGTGGAAGGGGTAGCTAGATCTTTGTCAACCATCAATTCTTGTTTTCACCATACCAAACACTCCTTTAGAAACAGTTTGTAAGTTTATAACTTTCAATATAATAAAAAAATATAACAGAGACAAACTAGCTTGGAAACCTCTTCTAAATTCCAACAAAATTCAACCTTTTATGAAAAAAAATTCCCCATTGTATGTTGTCTCAGCTTTTTCATCGAGCCCAATGCTTAATTTTTCCTCGATTTCTCTGTTTTATATATATATATATATATATTTCATTCTCTTTGGTTAGCTTTCTGATTTTTGCAGAATTTTTATCAACTCTGTTTTCATCTGATTCAAAGCTTCAAAATGTTGACTCCCTTGAAATCCGAGCTCTCCTTATTGCTCTGCCAATTTGACAGAAACCCCATGTGAAAATCTGCAGAAAAATTCTAACCCCCCGTGATCTTCATTCATATAATATAAAGTTTTTTGAATTTCCATAAAGAAAAAATAGTATATAGTATAATATTTGTTATGTACAGTATTATACATTGTCCTCTTATGGTAATTGTTAATCATTTTCAAACTATAGTACTCATCTCTGACACTTTGTCTTTGTGTTGAACAGTAGTCTAGATTTCAGCATGCTTCTAATACAGTGAAAGTTACAATTGATTGCTAAAGGACATTATACATTAATGTCTATGTCATTGTCTCTTTTCCTTGTTTGGAAAAAAAGGAAATGAAATTTGATTTGATTTGATTTATGCTAAAATAATGAGGGAAGTTGTAAATTGTTGTTGTGCAGCAACTTTCTTTGAAAGGATTTGCTGGGGACACTGCAAAGGCCCATGCAAAGACAAGTATGATTGCTGGGGAAGGTGTGAGCAATATCAGAACAGTGGCTGCCTTCAATGCTCAAGACAAGATCCTTTCTTTGTTCCGCCACGAGCTTCGTGTCCCGCAGCAGCAGAGCCTGCGTCGGAGCCTTACCGCGGGGATTCTTTTTGGTATTTCGCAGCTCGCTCTGTATGCCTCGGAAGCTCTCGTGCTTTGGTACGGTGTTCATTTGGTTAGCAATGGCGGGTCGACATTCTCCAAAGTTATTAAGGTCTTTGTCGTGTTGGTTGTTACTGCCAATTCTGTTGCGGAGACCGTTAGTCTTGCTCCTGAGATCATTCGGGGTGGTGAGTCGATCGGTTCGGTTTTCTCCATTCTTGATCGCTCGACGAGAATTGACCCTGATGATCCTGAGGCGGAGACTGTCGAGACGCTTCGTGGGGAAATTGAACTTCGACATGTTGATTTCGCGTACCCTTCTCGACCTGATGTCATGGTGTTTAAGGATTTCAATCTTAGGATCAGGGCTGGTCAGAGCCAGGCTTTGGTTGGAGCTAGTGGATCGGGGAAGAGTTCTGTGATTGCCTTGATTGAGAGATTCTACGATCCGATCGTCGGGAAAGTTATGATCGACGGGAAGGACATCCGTCGACTCAATTTGCAATCGTTGAGGCTGAAAATCGGGTTGGTACAGCAAGAGCCAGCCTTGTTTGCAGCAAGCATTTTTGACAACATAGCATATGGAAAAGATGGAGCAACAGAGGCTGAAGTGATAGAGGCAGCAAGAGCAGCCAATGTGCATACCTTTGTGAGTGGACTGCCTGATGGCTACAAGACACCAGTTGGGGAAAGGGGAGTTCAGCTTTCCGGTGGCCAAAAACAGCGCATTGCTATTGCTCGGGCCGTTCTCAAGGACCCCGCAATCCTCCTCCTCGATGAGGCCACAAGCGCCCTCGACGCCGAGTCAGAGTGCGTGCTACAAGAGGCTCTGGAAAGGCTGATGAGAGGCCGAACCACCGTGCTCGTGGCCCATCGGCTGTCGACGATCAGGGGTGTCCACAACATCGGTGTGGTGCAAGATGGACGCATCGTGGAGCAAGGAAGCCATAGCGAGCTGCTAAGCCGAGCCGAGGGAGCTTACTCAAGGCTCTTGCAGCTGCAACACCAACACATATGAAAAGGGGAGGGCCAAAATTTTCCAATGGAGCAACATGGGGTTGTTGGTTGTTAAACCAAATTTGGGGTCCCATTTTAGCTGATGTTTTTGGTTTTCTTTTTCTAGTTGTAGATATCATTCTGGAATGTGCAATCTATATCATGTTTTGACTTCTACATTACCAATGTTAGAATGCAAGTATCTTGTTATAATTGAAAATTGTGGTGCACTTTTTGTCAGGAAAAAAAAATGAAGAAGAAAGAAGAGAAGAAAAGAAAATTGTGGTGCATTGCATGAGTCCCTTTATCTACCAAGCTATCTTTATTATTCTCCACATCTTTGAAATTATCCTTAAAAAGAAAGGAAAAAAAAAAAAAGCAAAATCTTAGATTCAATAGAGAAATACTTCTCTATTCATCGACAAGTAGAGTCACTCTACTTGTTACTTATGTGGCATCTCATAGAGCCACAAATTTTTTTTACTTTTTCTTTTATGTTGATTTTTTTTTTAAATGAAAAAAAAATTATGTCTTTAAATGATGCCACATAATGAATAAGTAGAGTGACTCTACTTGTTCATATGTAGAGAAGTATTTCTCGATTCAATATACTTTTTTAGAATATGATAAGACTTAACTCCTTTTTCTGTATTGCTTTTTTCCTACGGTAGTCTCTTTGCCTGTACTGTCATTACTCATGAAATACATGAGATAAAAGATAAGAAAACAGTTTTTTCATAAAAAAACAAAAAACAAAATGTGACAACATCTATGTGGTGGTGAAATGTCTTTAATCAATTATGATCAACAACAAATACTGAATATGGTAATTTTTAAGGATACTACACTAAATAAATACTCTTAGAACTCTTATCTCCTCTAACATTTTGTATCTTCTTAAAAACTATAGATTGAAATCATTATCAAATGACAAGAATCTATTTTACCACTTGTAGAAAAAGAAACCTAAACCATATATTAATGTCTCAATTTATTTTACTTCCAATAATGTTTCACTTTATTCTTACATATATTGATCATAAAGAATCCCAAATGAATCATATGTATAATTAAGGCTGTTTTGTCTCATAAAATAAACTCACTTACAAAAACTTGAAAATGGGGTGAATTATTGCAAAAGCAAGTGATTGGGTCAAATTCTTAAGGACCCATCCCTTGCACTTGACATCATCAAGGGCACCTAGAAGCTAAAAAAGAAGGGTAGTGTCCAAAGTTAACACACTGTTTAGGCATGCTCTTGAACTTTTTGCTTATTTTTTCTTTGTAAAAAGCTCACAATCAAAGTTATCACTTCAACACAAATGTCCCACTACATGTGTCTTTTATCAATTCATAAAAAGTAATGTCCACATAAATTTTATACATTGTTTTCTTCTTTTGACTAATTATGTCAATGAAAAAACATTAGAAATTCTATACCTTGTTGTTGGTTGTTCATCTCTTTAATTTGTCATTTTCTCTTCAAAATAAAGATTGTTAAAAAGTTGTTTTTGAGATAAATGTCCATATTATCTAACGTATCTTATTTGATTTAGAAAGTTGTAACGAATGCATAAGACAAAACCGGATTATTATCAAACAACAATATATCCAGCGCTCATCTTTTAAACCAGTGATTAGTGCACATCTTTTGAAAAGGTCACACATTTGGCTCTTTTATTATGGGGTTTCTCATGTATAACAAAAATGGAGTAAAAAATTGTATCTATGACACATTTTTATCAAAAATTAATTTATACCAAAATTTCAAATGATTGAGTTCAATCACTGGTAATTGATTGAACTCAATATTTTTAAAGGCTAATGGTAAACATTTTCACTAGAGAAGGTGCAAGATAGATTTAAATCTTAATTTTAACTAAAAATATTATAAAAATCTTAAATTCGTATTAAACCAATATATAGTAAAAACAGAACACTTAAAATATATTTAAAAAAAAAAATCACCCCAACGATTATCACTTAAACAAAATTTCTAAAATGATAAATATGAGTTTTATTTTTTTTAACCCTTTCTTCTAATTTACATGAAATTTATATAAGCATTTAGTCTTCAACGGAATAAATTTCATCATTAACTAAACTAATTTTATATCGATGAATACGTGGTGTTGACATGAATTCTATTTAAAAATAAATAATTACTAAGACCTTGTTTGATAATCTTTTATTTGTTTATTTTTATTTTTTTTCTTTTTTAATTTTTGTTTGATTTCTACAAATATAGGTGAGAGGTAGATATCCAAATAAGAAAAAAGACGTGTAAAATAGTTGTTATAGCCTTAAATTTTAAAAACAAAAAATAAAAAATAAATAATTATGAAAGAGAACCTAAATTAATATAAAGGAAATCTATAAACAACCTCTTCAACGACTAAAACTTTAAAAAATTTCTTATTTTACCATGAACTATTTTCTCTCATACCAATTTGTAACATTGTTTGAATTGGGTTTAGATGATTTTTTTTTTGGATCAACTTAAACATTGTGAATTGATTAATTTGTAACACATCCAACCTTATACATTAAAGCAATTCAACCTAATACTACACATATCTTTTTAGTGAATTTTTTTGACTTTTTTTACAAGGTTTAAGAGATGTAAATATTTTATCTTTATTTTTTAAAGCTCGTATCATATTCAGCTTTCATAATCCATAAAATGATAAAAAGAAATATACACGCTTGTATACCAGTTTTTTTTTAATTCAACTACAATCGTGGGAGAAAAAAAATCATATCCATAACTTTTTTAGTAGTGGATATACATTGATATTGCCGAGTTATTAATCTAATTGACATAATTTATCATATTAACTAATCTTGCATGCATATATAAAAATATTTTAGTTCGAGTTAGGCTAAAACAAGCCAAAAATTGATCAAATTGACAATCGAACACAATTCAAAAAAAAAAAAACGAAGTTATAACATATAATTCAACTTAATTTAAAGAAAATTTTAATCCATTCCCGCAATTTAGTTGATGATGCTGGTTTTTTTTTGTACACCACCATCTGATATAAAGTCTAATAAAATATTTGGGTAAAAAATAAAATTGGGATCATAAAAACGATGATAGATTTAGAATCATTATGGGTAACATGAGCAGTTGTTTAGTTGTAGGTCAAATGATCAAAAGATCATGTGTTCGAATTTCCTACCTTAATTATTGATGTAATCTAAAAAAACAAAAAAAATTAGAATCATATTGGCCACAAAATAATCCAAACGGGTATTCCATCGAATAAAATGAAAAAATAAATTCTTCCCTCGAATAAAATAAAAACGATGATAGATTTAGAATCATTATCTTTTCTTTTCTTTTTTGAGTACACGATTTTATTTATTTATTTATTTGAGAAGAACGATTTTATAGATTTTATCTATTTTAAAAGGAAGAAAATGACCAAAAAAATTATCTCAATGGGCTTAGATGTCTATTTAATGGTGTTTATTCATTATTTCCAAACCCTAAATCTGTGAATTTTTTGAGTCACAATGGAGAAGCAGGCTATGAACATTATTGTAAATTGGGGACTTCCACTTCCAGTGCATTTTGGTTGGGTAATCTTCTC
>JBBMEF010047074.1:0-13234 GCA_037832685.1 Sicyos baderoa
TTGGACTTTTGAAAGTTCAGGGACCAAAATGGAACTTTCATGATAGTTGAGGGACCAAAATGGAAGTTTAACCTTAAATTTATAATAACTGCTAGAATTGCAAAAAGGTAAGAGGATTTAAAAGATAATGCAGAATATGAAATGACCTGATCCATCTTATTTGCATGGAGAAGGAGAAGGAGACGATTAGCATATATTGACTCCCTTTGTTTCAGAAATATCTTTAGTTCAAGTCCCGGAGCAAGCCGGAAGTTCGATGCATCTTTCTCTTTTAGCTTATCGAGTTTTCTAAGGCCATCCGATATATCTTTTGGACCTCTCAATGCTATAAAATTGTTCACTGCCACTGCAAGCGAAGATTCGTCGGCCAAATCTCGACTTATGATGTCTCTGTAAGCTTCAAAGGCCTCTGACGTGTGACCAAGAAGCTGATTAATAGATAAACTGGGATTAAATGATTGAATGCCTCTGGTGCTTAAAGAAAAGTAAAAATATTGTTTTATCAATGTGGTTACCTGCTGCAAGTATGCTAGTTGGACAGCTATTGGGGCTAGCTCAATCTCGATATCTTCATCAGGCAAATTCTCTTCCATGAGCGTTTCTTGACCAATTCTGATAAAAGCATGCAAAGTGACACCAACTAAACATTAGTTTTGAGGAAAACTAGTCTAAGGCTAAATGGGAAAACTTCAAGCAAAACAGAGATACACTCCAACCGCTTAAAAACGTTTTTTTGTGTCAAGTAATGATGTTGTTATACACATCTGCAAATTGATACTCAAATGCCTAGTAACTTGTCTTTTACGATACCGTTGAGATTCTAGAAACTTGCTATTATTATGAACTTATACATGTAAAAACATATTACCTTCGAGCTGACAATAACAATTGTTCTGCATCTGTATACTTGTTCACATCAACTAAAGAACATGCAGTATTGTATGCAAGCTCAAAGCTACTCGTAGCTTTCACCCTTATAGCCTCCATGGCTCCTTGTACTTCAGAAGCCCGCCCAGCTGCAGCTAAAGCTGCAACATAATTTATTTCTAAAGAATCAATCTTTGACTTTGCGAGCTTCTGGTAAGTGTCCACACAAGCATCCATTTTTCCTAAACGATACAGAATCTGGGATTCCAATAGCATTGTCGTTGAGTTTCTCTCCTGGTCCTTCAAGGAACCCAAGGCTTCGTCCAACTTATTCTGTCTGTATAGGCAGTAAGCCTATTTTTTAAAAAATATATAAAAAAGAAAATGTGAACAGCACAAAATGAGTTAGTTGGTTGAAATTGGGGAGAACACGATTAAATTGCTGCATGAATCTAGAGAAGGAAGATAAAAAGAATCAATCAAATGTCATTCAATCTTAAAGAATTTGAAAGTGGGAACTCCTTTCATCTGGAAAATACAAAAAGAAACTAGAGGAAGGACATATATAGGAACAGAAACAGAGAAAGAACAAAATATATTAGTTTCATAACTCCATTTCTACTAGTGAGTTTGTTTGAAGTTTACATCAAACCAACAACTGCAATATAGTAGACTACCCGGCCGAATCCTTATTCTTTGCTTCAATTCAAGAGTTGCATGCAAATCAATCCAAATTGTTAAGCCTATCTAGAGTAAACAATTAACTTTGGTTGAATGAAGGTAACCAAGTTAATTTAACTAGCTAATCTTATTAACAAGTGACGTATATAATTTCAAGTTAATTCTTTCTGAAGGTCGGCACTTCTACCAATCATGAATTCCATTAAGATTTACAAACAGATAAGTTCCACAAAATATAGAACAGATCATGTTCAAGTAAGGTTGTAGAAGCCTAGAAGGTTCACTTAATCTATTAACAACACACATATCCCTGGTTTCTATACGACTTAACTGAGGAAGAAATCTTGTTTTCTGTTAATGATTGGGTACCAACAAATCCTCCACCTTGGATAGCTTCACTACAAAATTCTTTAAAAAATCTTGAAACGCTTTTCATGACAATATTAAGGGGCTGTTCAATGATTTTATTAGAACGATGTTATCAAGGCACATGTCAACAAGACCTACATTAGCCTTATACCCAAAAATATTGATGCCAAATATACGGGTGACTACAGACCGATTAACCTTACCACTGGTCTTTAAAAGATTATTGGAAAGGTCCTCTCTAACAAACTGAAGAAAGTGCTTACATACAAGATTATCAACTAGATTTTGTGGCAAACAAATAGATTATTGATGTCTCACTTAGTCAATTATTGCCAATGAGTTGATTGATGAGAGATTTCATAGAAAGAATCAGTTGTTAAATAGGCTTTTGATAAAGTTGATTGGAACTTTCTAGATCTCATCCAGTCATCCTAGAAGCAAAAGGTTTTGGGCTCAAATGGCGTATATGAATAAAAGGGTGTATCTCGATTCTCATCTCCCACCTTTTCAACAGCATTAATGCAAACCTAGAGGGGAAATATTGGAATCTAGAGGTCGACACCAAGGCGATCCCTCTTGCCTTTCCTCTTAACCCTTATTATGTATTGTTTGAGTAGAATGTTCATGCAAGATTCAGGGGATTGGTAATTTGATAAAGGGCTTTTCAATGGGGAAAAACCCATGTGCCATTTCGATCTCACACTTAGAATACGCCAACAACGCCATCTTGCTTCCTTTTTTCCCCATAAACGGCACATATTAACAATTTGTTCAATATAATCAAAGACTTCGAAGATGCCTCGGGGTTGAATATCAATAGAATCCTTATCATAAGCCCTTTTGCTTCCTCATTGGCATCAAATCTGGGTTGTAGCTTGAGATAGAAGGTACAAAAAAGACTTTACTCACATTTCAAGGGCCGCTTGACTCTTATACACTCTACACTAGGCAAATCCTACCATTAATCATCAATCTCTCTCCACCATTCCCTCCAATGTTGCATCAACCATTATTTTCCCCTTCAGTATAAATAAACAGAAATTTCCAAATTCCACATACCTTGAAGAAGCTGAAATCAGCATCAACGATATGAGAAGATTGAATCGCAGAAAGGGCACCATCAATCCTATCATCCTTAATCAAAGCCACGATTCGGCATCGGAGAGCGTCTTCATCACGGGGAGCGATTGCGAGAACTACGAGAAGATTCAACAAACATAAAAAACAAAGGAAGTCGAGAAATGGAATGGAACAAAATGTCGGAAGGAAGAAGAAAACTGACTTTGATCGGCGACTTTGACGGCTTGGGAGAATTCAGATCGCTGGATGTGGCGGTTCAGGGAAGTGAATTGATCTTCGATGGGCGGAGGCGGCTGCGGCTGCGAAGACGGAGATGGCTTCGCCGCCTTGTCTTTGGGTTTCGGAGCCATTTTCTTTTCTCTGATTTTCTCGCTTGCCAAACACCCATATGAATAGCTCACATTTTTTAGCTTTTCTTCTTTCGTTCTTAATGGGCCTATGGACCAGTTGGTTAGGCCCATATTTTGAAGCCCAAATACTAGCTTGGCCGGTCTAGTTAAAACCGGACCAGATTAGTTAAGTCCCGTTCGATAACCATTCTTATTTAAATTTTCTATCATCTATTCATATTTTCTTAAGAAAATAGGTGAACTCTAACTAAATTTCAAAATAAAAAATAAACTTTTGAAAGTTATTATTATTATTTTTTTACTTACAAATTTTGGTTTGATTTATACAAATATATATAATATGTAGATATCTAAGTAACAAAGAATATATGGTAAGATAGTTGTTGTAGTCTTAAATTTTAAAAATTAAAAAAATAACTTCCAAAAATTTGTTTTTGAAATTTGGTTCGCATTCACATACTTTTTTAAAGAGAGATGAAACACATTGCAAAAAATTTGATTAAAAATAAGCTTAAATTTCAAAATTAAAAACAGAAAATCAAATAGTTACGTCATAAAATTATTATATATATATATATATATATTATATTTTATTGAGAAATTGTTGTTTCAAAGTAATTTTAAATATTTATTCTAAATTATTTACCTTCACAATCATTAATTTGAGATTTTTTTTTAAAAAATAAGTACTTTATTTAAGAAAGCTTGTGAGAAACAAGCAAGGAAAACAACTCACAAGAAAGATTGTGAATTTAAAGCAATACTAAGCGGCGATTAATTAATTTTTAAACAAAGAAGATTTAATATACCATTCAGTAGCAATAAAAATAATTTTATCCCATAAGTCCCATGAATTGTTTAATATTTTTTGTTTGATTTATTTCGAAATAACTATTTTTATTAATCAGTTCAATAATGAATATGTTTAATCTTTTTTTGAAAATCTTATTGTTTGAAATAATGACAAATATTAAATTGGAAGCACCAACCATGATCCAAAAGGATTTTTCTCTCTATATATTTACATCTTTGAATCTTGTGAATTAGTTCAAATGAAACAACATAGATCATATCTGATCCAATTTTGTATATTTAATTTCAAGAATTTCCCCTTCTTTGTATGCACATTGGATCTTAGCATCTTTCTTCTGATGGATCACAACATGTAATCTGGAATAACAACATTAATAATGTCTGGCTGAATTAACAGTGGCAAGTTTTCCACATAAAGATAGAAATGTAATGTATTTTCCATGGCAAGAGTTTCCGAGTCGACGACATCGGTGTCGCTCGTAAGAACCCACAGATCCTCGGTGCTCAACCTGTTTAGACAATTACGACAAAAAGGGCACGATCGCGATCTCGAACTCCTGACAACAAAATTACCAACAATGATAAGAAAAATGTACAACAAAATCTTTAAGTTGAGAGAAAAACAAAATTGATACATTGAGTTGAGATTACCAGTCCTTGAAGCAACTTAGGCACATTGAATGGCCACAATTTGGCAAGACAACATCTTTACAGTTCTCCATGCATATCCCACATTCTTCATCTCTCTGGAGATCCTCGGTGCGATCTTCTTCCGTTCTCTTCGTGTGCAAAGTCTCGTCTTTCGATTCGACATGCTCGTTTCGAAGTTGCCTAAGTGAAGGGTATATCACAGCTGCCATATATAATTCTCACACAATGAGTTGAATACTAATATGATGTCTTATCTCTAAAGAAGCAAAAGTAGTTAGCAGAGAGATATTGTACAGACCATAGAACTCCCTGAGTGTGGCTTTTCTTTCTCGTGGCGACACTAACGGTTTTTCGTCGACGTACACCTGCATACTTGAGTAAACATTGGGGGAGCTTTCGATCGAACATTCGAAAACAATCGAGCGCGAAAAAGGGAATTTTTCTCTGGGAGGTGAAGCACACCTTGTATAAGAGTATGTGAAAAAGGCCTAGGAAACTTGGAACAGGATCTGTGCAATTGAAATTCATCCATTCAATCAAATGAAGAAGAAATGGAGCAAATGGGCTGTGATTTAATCTCATTTTAATGCAAAATCCACCATAGTCTCTTGGGAGAATAGCTGCCCTGCAAATGCAAAAACCCCATGAGAAAATCTTGGAACTTTGATGTCAAGTCTGATATCTTGAACCAGTTAAGAATTAGAGAAATTAGCCACCAAAATAAAACACTTTATGTGCTTTTCGACGATAGGTAAAATAACTCATTTATCTTATAAATGTTACAACATCTTCTTACCATTATAATATTGAATCTTCAATGGCTCAACATGCCTTCTTAAGAATGATATCTCTTTGAATTTACTATTTTATGTTGGATTTCAATTTTTTTTTTTTTTTTTTTTGGATCAAATGCATGTTTGAGTTTAATGAGTTATGGTAGCATATTAAATAATATGAGATTTATCTCTTTTAGATATGTGTATGATCGAAAGTCTTACACAATAATGTTCTTATAATGAACCATGACAAGCTTTTGGATTCTAGAAGGTTGAGGGAGATCAACCAATTGAGGATTTTGAGAAGTTCATTTCTATATATATAAATATAAAGAAATCAAATATTTCAAAATTTGGGGCAACCATCGTTTATTTACATGTAATAAATAGTATTAAAGTGTCGATAGATCTACCTTAAAAGACATGATAGATACATTATGAACAAATTAACCGAGCTTAAACTTGTTTAATTTGTTACCATGGAAATAGATTAGCAAGAGTTATGTGTTGAGAATATTTAGATTATTACTATATTAATCATGAGATTAAGCTTATGTGTAATACTTACAAGCTATTTGCATGTTGTATATCAGCTTCAACAGCTTTAACAGAATCTTTAAATGAATTCTTTTTGGGTTGTTTAGGCCACATTCTTTCTCCTTTGAATTAAACACAAAAGAACATAAACAAAAACACAACAAATAATGATCCTAAGAAAATTAAGATATTCATCAAATGTCTTGTTATATAATAAGGAAATGGGGGTAAGGCTTGCTTTGATTTGAAACTTCAAACCTTTTTACACTTTAAGAAAAGAAAGGCATGTCTTCTCTCTTTTGTTTTCTTTTCTTAACTTTCCCAATTGCCAATTGGGGATTGAATTGTTTCCAAGCCAGACCTTCCTTCATTGGCTACAAAACCTAATAACCAAGCATGTTAAGAATCAAAATAAACTTAACCATTTATTGCTTAACTAATTCATAAGTTCGTAATGTGAATCGAAAATATGACTCGTTGTTAGAGTACTAAGGGTAGGATTGGAATATTAGTAAAATATATATAATAGGTATAATAGTAATTCATATTTTAGAGTTTTAGTCAAATAAAGGAGTTTGAATTCTTTGTAAAGGGTGAATGTTTTGATATTGTCTTCACAAAGACTTTGGTAGAAGAGACACTTAGCCCTCAAAGGTTATGGTGTTATGGTATTGTAACTTGTATTTTTTTTTTCTTTTTTGAAATCTGGTATTGTAACTTCTATTATATCTTAGTATTCTTGTATATATCTTAACATTTATGTTCTTGGTTTGTTATACTATTATGTAGGATACATTTCTCGATTAATAGAAATACGTTCATGATCGAGTTAGGATTAAGGAAGGTACAATCAAAAACTAAGAAAACATAAACCTTATTAGGGACAAATTTCATAAGGGTTTGAGATTTGACGATCTATCAAAGCATGAGGTCTTACCTACCCGATAGTAGGAAATTAGAACCTTTAAATTGACTAATTTTATATGTTTTAGCTAGGATATCCTTGTCAACATAAGACGGCTTGAATGTGTACTTATGACTAATGGGTCATAGTTTCCGATCTTATTTCTCTAACTATTAACAATATTGGTTGAAAACAGTTTGTAACACCAATTAAAGACTGATTGTGACACTGATTGAAGACTATATATTTATCGATGGAAGACTATTTGCACCGATTGAAATTATCTGACGCATGGACTTTTTCATCATTGTTTATGATGTTTCATAAAATCGAGAGTTCCCTCGGGTAACTCTGCTATGAAACACACTACCAACATAATCTTTTACCTTTTACTGTTTTCTTTATTGTTCACTCCTGAGCAAATAGAATGAAGTCCAAATATGCACACAAAAAACACAATGATAAAAAAAAATGATCAAATTTGTTTGTTATGGATTGAATAAAATTTAAACTATCTAGGCATATATCTAAATTAGTCTATAACGTCTTGGTCATTCGGTATACACTAAAGTTATTGGTTGAACGGATATAGTATTCAAGTAAAGTTGTATTAGCTCATTTTATCAATGTTTATATTTTATCCCCTATTCTTTTAGTTTTAATTGCAATATATATAATCTTGTGGAACAAATTCGACCCCAATGTAATTTCTCATTGATTTGAGACTATCGTTTAAATAATACTACAACTTGATATAAGAATCTAGTGAACACTACTTTTATTTTTGTCTCTTCTCTCTCTAAAGATTCTCTTTCAAGATTGCAATGGGTTTAAAGGTTATTTTATGAATAAATTAATTTTTGTTTTTTTAGATCCTATCAATGCACCTTTGTTTAGTTCATCAATTTTTTTTTTTTTTTAATATGGGGACCAATTAAAATTAAATTCAAACATTGAAAATCAAACATGTCCCTATTGAAATTGCAATGATAAAATAGAAATTAATTTAAAATCTCAATAACTAAATTTGTTAGTTGTAAAAACATATAGAAATCAAGTTCAAAACTCATGAAGTAGAATTGTGTTTTATTATAAAAAAAAATAAAAATAAATAATAGGAGAGGAGAATAATATATTACCTTTTCAAGAATAATATTATATTACTAATTAAAGGCTATTCTAATAAAAGTTATTTACCATGTGTGAAGTGTAATTAAGTGTTAATCCAACCAAGCTTTTTTTCTTTTCATTTATTTACTTATTTCAATTTTTAGTCATACAACAATTAAGATCGGAGGGATTGAAAAGTGAGGATTTGTTATGCTAGTTGAGTAGGAGCCATTCTTCTTGTTAGAAAAAAAAATCATTATTGAATTCTTTTTTTTCAAAATTTTATGTTATTTTCATTTCATTCTTAAAATATTGGGCATAGAAAAATCATTTTATAGATGTTAAAATTTTAGAAAATAATTTAAATATGGATAAAACTAATTCAATCAAATTATATTAATAATTGTAAAAGTGATAACTTCTGAACCTATTAATTTTTAATCGAGTAAAAGTGATGGTTTCAAACAAGTTGAATTGATTGAAAATAATGAAGTAGGAAGGATTGATTATGTACAACTATTTTTAAAAGTTGACATAATATATCGAAAGAGTCGGTAGTCTTATGGTTTCATTGTTTGGTGGAAATCAAGTTCAACACTATGTTGAGTTTGTGGTCCCCCTCCGTTATCTATGTTAAAAAAACTATTTCAACAAATCATGAAACCCAAATCGAGGCGCAAGCTTGTTAAGAAGAACACATACCGATATCAAGAGGTCTAATTCAAGCCCCTGCAAAGTGTACATGCTTATTATATATAGAGAGAAGGTTAGATTTGACATTTTCCTCAAGAAGAATGATTTAGCCATAAGAGGTTACATGGCTCACACCACACCATTGTCTAGTTATTCTTTATTTTGAAGGTACTCGTCCCGAGAAAACTATATTTTTTACTGTTAACTTCGAAGACCAAATTTTGGCATCAACCAATATTATTATAACTTTCCTTATATGAAGAAAAAAGAGAGAATCGACTATACATTTTTTCAAAGAAACGATTTTTAGATTGAGTATTCTATTATCCAAAGATAACAAACTCACACCATTACTTTTTGTTTGAAATTAGAGAAATGTTGTTGGGCTTCATCAAAAGCCATCAAGTATGAAGATCTTATCAAATTTTGTAATATGTTATATGTTGTTGACTATTTTGGGAAGAATCATAATAGACAACTAAAAGATGAATGCTGATGTTTCTAGGCCTATTTTGGGAAGAACCATAGTATTGTTCTAACAAGTTGATTGAAAGCACTACATTGAGGAAGGTGTTATGCAGATTTGGAAGACTTTTAATATAATCAACCTCTTCTCATTATGATCTTGGTGGAATCTAATACTTTTGCCATGTTTGGTTTGATGTTTGGAATCCAGATTTCGATTAGGAATTCAGAGATTTGAAATTGTTTGGTAAAATGTAAAGATTCTGGGGATTCGATACAATATTCTTTTGATTTTGGATTATCAATAAAACAAACCAAACACCATAATCAAGTTTCCGGAAAATTTAGATTCCAACCCACAAATCAAATAAGGCCTAAATGAAGGGAGCATCCTATGTGTTTGAGTTTTTTTTCCTTTTCCAATGTACTAACCATAGTAATGTTGCAGTTGTAATGTTCTAACACTAATTTTTGTTGATAGATTTTTTCCTTCCTTGAAATTTTGGAATCTATTTTTCTTTTGTGGAGACCCCATAGATTTCTACTATTAGTTTCGTGATTAATGAAGTAATTTCCTTTCATAAAAAGCTTTAAAATGAAATAAATTTTGTTTTTTTTTAACAAAAGAAATAAAACTTCATACAAAGAAAAGTTCTTTTTTTTCTTTTTTCTCCCTTATGATTAAAGCATTAGAAAATTCATTAATTTAATAAATTGGTGAATGATTAGTAGGTGAAATTTAATTTCTAACCTCTTTAAAAACTATTGAAGTTAATATTTTGTGCCAAACTCATCCTTGTGATTTGGTAGATTAACAAACATAGGCCATGAAATTATAGACAGCATCATCAATTAGCCCACCAATCTTAAATTAATTAAGTGGGCACAGGTCATTTAGATTGAAATTAAAATAATAGTTCTAATTTTCAATAATGGAAGGCAGAAAAAATATAATACAAGTTAGGAAAAAAAAAGGTCCTAATTTTATAAAATAAAATTGAATAATGAAAGGAGGAAACCAGCTTCACAAGCAATAAAGGAATATGTTTTGGATGGATAAGAATGAAAAATCAAGCTTTATTTAAAAAAAAAAAAATTAATTTTTTTTTTTTTAAGCCATTTTCCAACAAACCCATAATAATGGACTCTACCATTTATCTTCTTCTTCATCATCATCATCTCATCTGAAATTCTTATTAGAAAAGCTTTTCTGTCCACAAAGGGTGAGTAAAGGTCATTTCACTGCCACCCTTCATTGCTAAAGGACAAAGTGCCCTAAAAGTTAGAGAAGAAAAAGAAAAAAAAAAAAGCTTCTTTTTAGGTTTTGAAAGTGGGTTTGGGGCATTACCTTCTCCATTTTCAATATTTTTCTTTGGTTTGGGATTTTGGGTATTAGGGTTTTAAGCCAAAGATTCTTCCTTTGCCTTAACCCACAAAGAAAAAGAGCTTCAAGCTCTGTTTTTCTTTGGTTTCTTGCTGAAGAGGAAAAGGGGTTTTTTCAGATTATGTATTATCAGCTGGAAAAATTCTCTCATCAGGATTCTCTTAATGTCTTGGAAGCAGATATTCAATATGCAAATTCTTTGTAAGTTTTCTTCTTCAATTGTTTTATCCGGATAATCGAGAATCGGAGCTTTACCATATTTTAGGTCCGAATTCACTTGTGGGTTTCGGACCTGGGATCTTCAAGTGTGCATATCTTGGAGATTTCAAGCCTTTATCTACGAGGCCCCTTTTGGGACAGTTTTGTTCTTCAATTGTATGAACTAGTTTTGTTAACTTTCCCTTTCAATTGTGATGATCAGACACCACCTTGGTTTTGTGCCTGTAAGGGATTGTAATGGGTTGTTTGGTTCTGCCCAAAATAGAAAGAAATTGCTGTTTTGAAAGGGGTTACTAACTGTTGTTTGTTGGGGTTTTGATGTTGCTCTATTTTAGATGTTTGGTTGTGTTGAGATATGCCTTGAACGATTTAATGCCCTACTTTTGTGTTGAGATAATGCCCTACAATTAGTTAGTTGGGCCCTCTCGAATCGGGCCACCCGTGGACTAGCTAACACAACATTAATGAACCACGTAAATTTTGTGTTGTTTCTTCTCTTCTCGGTTGGTTGATTGCCGTTTTCATAACACATTGTTTGCTTTGTTTGATTTTTTTTTTTTGGGATTTTTAGGGCAGCTGCAATCCCCATGGCAAAAGGGGGTACCTATCTTCAAATGAAGTTGGTTTATAATCACTTAGCTCCCATTGTTCTGTTTTTGCTTCAATGGATGGATTGTTCTTGCACATGCTTACTTCCCAGATATTTAAACCTCTTCCACATTCTTGTTTACAAGGTTTGTTGGGTTTTGTGATCGTAAACTATTGGTTGATTATAGGATGTTGTCCCCGAGGGGTGACGCAGTTGGTTGAAGACTCGGACTTTGAAGGTGTGCTTCCTTCAAGGTCCCAGGTTCGAGAATCACTTGTGACATTAATTTGTAGACACCTCCCGGTCTCCATTTTTCAATGTCTCCCGGTGCCGGTCCTAGGGACGGGCGTGGTTACCATTATTTTAAAAAAAAGAAAGATTATATGATGTTGTCTTGTTGTTGAGCTTTTTATCCATTCAGGTATATCCCGAGGGAAAACAAAAACGAAATATATCGAGGCATGGAAGGAAGGCAACCATTAGAGACTTCTATGGTACTGATTTGTTTGGCTTGTTAGCTGTTTTTCTTTACTTTTTAAGTAAGTTATGAGTGTTCTGATCTTGTGTGTTTCTGTATGTCGTGTCTACCAGCCATAATATTGCCTTCGCTTCAACGAATTCATGGTAGTGTGGATAAGTTGGATGATTGCAAGGAAGGGCATCATTGGATTGAGGTGCCTAGCAAGAAGAGAGGTGATAAAGATAATAGACTTATGAACATCGATATGAAGCGTGAAGACGAGTGTGGTATTTGCTTGGAGCCGTGTACAAAGATGGTTTTGCCGAATTGTTGTCACTCAATGTGCATCAAATGCTACCGAAATTGGTAAAAGAACAAGTGTTATTAAGCATATTCATTGTCTATGAAGGCCCTTTCAAATGGCTTGTCTTTGCTCAATTGCTGTTTCTTCCTACATTACAGGAACACAAGGTCGGAGTCTTGTCCGTTTTGTCGTGGGAGCTTGAAGAGAGTCAACTCAGAGGACTTATGGGTGCTTACGTGCAGCGATGATGTGGTTGATGCTGAAACCGTTTCGAAGGAGGACATGCTGTGCTTTCATCGATATATAAACAGCCTGCCAAAAGACTATCCAGATGCCCTCTTCGTAGTATATTCGGAATATCTAATTTAGTTCAGAGTAAACTGTATAGAGGGAAAATCCCATCGCGAAATGTAAAGGTCAGAACATATCCTCTCTGCTTCATATAGAATAATTATCAGATGACATGCTTAGTTAGATCTAATAATGAATCAATTTAAGATGCCAATCATCTCTGCATCTCGGCTCGTGTCATTACTCGTGTATCGTATAAACTCGAAAGTGCCATTTCTAATGCACTAATTGTGAATAAAGATGAATTTGGTCTCTGATTGAGTGTTCCATATAGGATAGTTCTGATAAAAAACTTAGAATTCAGTGTGTCACTTCTCTGAAATTCCATGTTGCATATGAGCTAGAAAAGTTCAGCATTGCCTAAACTTTCATGTCCACTTCTGTGGTTTAATTTAAGTCGCATTTTATTTACGATCGCGACTTAAAGTTTTCTCTTAGATTCAACCATATCTAAATTTTTCTGATTGATCACATGGTATTATAGACATCCTCTTTATTTGTGTGGGATTATAATTCTATCATCAACAAGATAGCTTGTGATGAATAATCATGATTAGGGGTGTTCAACCAACCCGAAACCCGAATAACCCGAACCAACCCAACCCAATTTGACGGGTTGGGTTGGGTTAAA
>JBBMEF010047105.1:0-13229 GCA_037832685.1 Sicyos baderoa
TAAATTCGTTTTATTAATTAAAATTTACTTCATGAAATCACAAGCCTAATAACGAACCGGAAACGCGGGTCGTTACAGTTATATTTGCAATATTTTAAAAAAGTTGTTATAATTCTAATGTAGAGTAGGAAATTTGCTATAGGTACAAATTCCCTAATTTCAATCTAGTAAATTTTGAAATTGATAAATTTCCATCAAATTAAATATTTTAATATTTTTCTATTTATTAAATATTTTGAAAAACTATTATAATCAAATTATATATTAGTAAAATCAATAATATAAATTGTGCAAAAAATGGTATATCAGTACTAGACGAGGTAAACTAACGTGTCATGTTTTGATTTTATTTTTTTTATGTGAGTTTTACATGTAGCAACTTTTTTTTATTGTCCAATTATATATATATATATATATATATATATATATATTTTAAATGAAACATCAACTAAATGATTCAGTTAGGATATCTTCATATTTCTTTTAGAAAAACCAATCAGTAAGGCCGCGTTTCATAACCATTTGGTTTCTTGTTTTTGGTTTTTTAAATTTAAGCCCATTCTCTCTCAAATTTTCTACAATGTGCTCCATCATTCCTACCATTTATTTATATTTTTTTAAGAAAGTAGGAGAATATTAACCAATTTTTAAAAACAAAAACAAACTTTGAGAAACTACTTTTTTTTGTTTTTAAAAGTTGGTTGGTCTTCCCCTACTTTCTTAAAAAAAGATGTATACATGGTAGAAAGCATGAAACAAATTGTAAGAAATTTGAGAGAAAATAGGCTTAAATTTGAAAAACCAAATGATTATCAAACGGGGCCTAAATGTTGAAATATTTGAAGAAACATCATAGATAATTATAAAATAACTTTAAAGGTTGGAAGAGCAACATAAATAAAGAGTTGATCAACAATATTTAAAGGTTTTCTTTAAGAGAATTTGTACTCTATAACAACTTTAGAACCCTCTATTAAAATTATAGCCCATTTTTATCAAATTTAGTTTATACCAAAATTTCAAGTGATGGAGTACTTCAATCACTGGTAATTGATTGTATTCAATCAGTTTGTTTAAGTAATTGAGTTCAAGCGATTGAGTTCAATCAATTACCAGTGATTGAACTTAATTACTTGAAATTTCGGTATAACTAAATTTTGATAAAAATGTGCTATAGGGGCAATCTTTTACCTCATTTTTGTTATACATGAAAAACCCAATTTCTTTAATGTAATCCTTGAAAGATTATATATATATATATATTATGAATTATGTTGGAATTTAGAATCTTGGCACTTATTTTGGAATTAGAGGATCAAGTTCTTGAATAAGACAACAACATGGAATGGAATAATATATCAGTGTTAACAAAAGAAAGAATAGATTGTGAGGCTATGAAGAAAGAAGGCCTAAAATGAAGTTCAACAGATACTATAAATACCCAAAGCCACAATCCATTTCACTCACACTAAGCAAAAAAAAAAACCTCTCTTTCTAACAAAAATGGCATGCCGTTCAGTCAACAACCTCCGACTCTCCAAGGACGACATGAGGAGAGCCTACCAAGAGGAAGCTCTCAATTATTATCTCGGCCTTAAAATGAAGAACATCGTCGATATCTGGAAATTCCTTCATCCTTTCATCCGTCCATTCCTTTTGTCTTCTCATGTCAATGTCAATGCCAATAACAATTGTAGTATGGGTAGCGATTGCAATGACTTCGGTGACATGTCGTGTGGCAATATGGGTTTGAGCCACCACAATATGGCTCATGCTGATGACTTTGGCGAACGCTCAATTTCTGAGGAGGAATTCGAAAGGTTGCTCGACTTTGTCGAGCAGCAAAATGTCAAGATGTATCGATGAATATAACAAGACTGCCTATGTGCAGTCGTTTAACTATTATGCTTTTAAATATCATAAATAAAATAAAAGTCAAAAGACAAGCTTACGTTTCGACTCAATATTATCTTTTTCGAGATTCATCCACATATGTTCGTGCATAAATTTCGAAAAGGGGTATTTGTTGACCGAGAAATTTCGGCAAATCATTGATCGTCACGTCATTATCCCAAATTTAATAGCGATATTAAATTAAAATTTGGGACAATATTTATGTAAAGACCCGACCCGAAATAAGTCATAAATCTAGGTCTTTTACTATTCATGCATGCTTAAAACTTTAAAACTCAAGGCGTAAATAATTTCAAAGTTTCACTCAACAAATCCAAATAAGAATGCAACAACAATTTAACAAGTTCCCGTTCCCGATCACGTGTCAAAAAATTTGAAGAGTTCAACCCTGGCCAGAGTCTTGTATTGCAAAAATAAAGAGTTATAACACATTTAGTTCAAATCATAAATAAAAAGAAAACACCCAACATCCTAAGAGCTCCGTGCTTTAACTACATGCATAAATATTCTAAAAAGCAAACTAAACAAGTCTCAGAGTTCTAAAAGAGGTCCATGATCATCGAGCCGCCTCCATCAGCCATTCGGTCTTGGTCCCAAGTTACCTGGTGGAAACCACAAAAGTAGGGTGGGTAAACAGAGTTACTCAGTGAGAATTCCCCGACCGGGGTACAATACGAACAAAGTATTTAACCAGGTGATTCAGACAAACAACTACAGAGGAACACCACAATCTCAAGCATAGATCGGTCTAACAACGCCAAGAGAGAATCCTAAACAAGGACTTACCAAAACTGCCCATCAGGGACTTACGAATACAACAATTAAATAACAAGCGATGCCCATCGAGGTCTTACACAACAGAACACAGGATGCCCATCGGGGTCTTACTCCAATACAAACGGGATGCCCATCAGGCACTTACACCGAACACTAGGCTGCCCATCGGGGATCACTGTTCGCTTGTGAGGTGGTTCGCAATAAGCGAATTATAAGTAAGGATTTAAAGCGAATTGCAAATGCAAGTATATATTGTCGATTGCAGCAAGTTTTAAAGTAAGTAATTAAGTCATCTCTACAGGAAATTATATCTAGTTCTTTTATTTGTAAGTTGGTGAGAATGCGAGGATTGTGATAACAAAGTTGTCAATTTGTTATCGGATAAAATAGTTTGTGAAAGGTTTGGTTTTTGGTTTCGTGAAATAAGTAACAACACAGCAGAAGTTTGCAAAGAAGTTTTCACAAATTAGTTCTACAACTGCAACTAACGCCCAACTCACTTAGTCTCTCGATTCATTAAGTTCGTTGAATTTGTACTGAAATTCTAGTAAACATTATCTCTAAGCGAATGCGAATTGTAAACTCTCGTTTACAAAATACCTAAATTAAAGTATAAAGATATTTACTTCTCTCGAAGCTAAATAGCGGAATCTCTCGATCCTCTCCCTATACCTTTACATTCAGCAAATGACTTTCGTTGTAAATTAACTTAGCGAATTCTAAAAATGCTAATTCTGATTTGAAATTAAATGTAAAGAAAGTAATAAAGATAACAAGTTTGCATAAATGAACTTGTATAAATAAACGTTAGAATAACACAAGATAGTGTCCAGGGACTTACACCGGACACTAGGCTGCCCATCAGGGACTTACACCAAACATGTCCAAGGACACCCAACATGGACTTACACCGGCTAAGCACTTCACTGCCCATCGGGGACTTACGCGTGATAGCAAACTGTGACGCCCATTGGGGGCTTACACACAGCAACCTAAGCCAAGACATTCTAAACACAACCTGAAAATATAGAAGGATAGCTAACATACACATTCACCAGAAAACGAGGTGTAACTCTATTCTCAACACAAGAAATAAACCTAACAAGGTTCTATATTCAGCAACACAGACAAGCTTCAAGGCACGCTGATAACTCTTATTCGCGACATGATTAAATGAGCGAATTATAGATAAAAAGATAGAAAATATCATGACAAATAGTTAAAGTTCGCTAAATATCGTTCGCAAAAGTAAAATACCACAACCTTTTACGAAGTTAAGCTATAATTAACGTTTTTCTAAGTTTTGCAAGATATTTTTCGCTAATCTTCAATCAAGCGAAAGCGAACCTGAAGTTCAGCCAACGGACAGATAGACGCGTCAACCATCCAAACCAGATCGCATCAGAACCACGAGACGTGCAAGCTAACGAGATTAGCGGGACGAAATGGAGATCCTGGAGCAAGAGAAGCGGACTCAATCGATCCCCTATAAATGCAGACTCAGAAGACGAAGACACTTCGAAATAAATATAGAGCTAAAAAACGCTGCCAACGGAGAAATTCTGAAGAGATTAGAAAAGAGTTGAGAGATCAATCCATCGTAAATTTGAGGACACTTGCTGTACATGAAGCCAACTCAGTGCTTGGAGCCTTAGTTGCTAGCAACTCAATATTTATATTTGTTTCGTCATTTTATTGCTTTCTTTATTATTTTTCCTTTATTGCTTTCTTTACAGCTTTTTCGCAATTTTACTGCTTATTTATCGCTTTTCGCATCTTTTAAATTCTATTGTTTTATTCAAACGTTTATATTTATAAAGGTTCATTTATTCAATTCCAAGTACTTTTATTATTTCGCTTGTTACATAATTTCAATTCATAATTAGCAAACATAAAATTCGCTAAGTTAATTTACAACGAAAGCCGTTTGCTGAATGTAAATGTATAGGGAGAGGATCGAGAGATTCCGCTATTTAGCTTCGAGAAAAGTAAATATTTATATACTTTAATCTAGGTATTTTGTAAACGAGAGTTTACAATTCGCATTCGCTTAGAGATAAGGTTTACAAGAATTTCAGTACAAATTGAGCGAACTTAAGATTCGAGAGAACTAAGTCAATTGAGCGTTAGTTGAAATTGTTTAATTAATTTGCGAATACTTACTTGCGAACTCCTGCAGTTTTACTCATAACAACCTGACAAATTTTTATGTGTGGCTAAGTTAATTATTTTATCAATTGAGTTTTGCTTATAATTCGCCATAGCGAACTTATTTAGCGAACTTATTTCGTTTCCAACAACACTTCCAACAAATTTTCCTGTTACCTTCTTACCTTAACTCTCTAATTTTCGCTTAAGCATAAGTTTAATCACTAATCCTTATGGAGATGACTTATTACTTACTTTAAAACTTGCTGCAAACGATAATGTATACTTGCATTTGCAATTCGCTATAAATATCTACTTATTTTTCGCTAACCGTGAACAACCTATCAAACGAACACACACACAATATGATCATGAATTAACACGCTTGCAGAATAATCAAGAAAGTCCTATCCACTAGAAACAAGCATAAAACACGAAAGTCACATGCTTACAAAGAACAACCACAAGGTAAAATTCAAAGCTCGTACAGTCCACGAAACCACGGTAAGAAATCACTACTTGGTATTGACTAACAAACACACAAAAAGAATAATATTGATGCTCCTAGAGCTGCAGATCACCAACATAAAGAACCTAACAAATAAACAATAACAAGTAATAATTAAATATCTATTCTAAATAACGGACAAGCAAGGGTACAAGCAGAAAGTGCGTACCCAACTCTCTGAACCAGGCTCGGCTGCAGGTGAGCTTCGCTGGGGCGAAAATGACCTTACAGGGGAGAAACTGACTTATTTCGCTGGAGCCAAACTTTCTGATTGCGCTGGAGCCAAACTTTCTGATTTCGTTTGAGCCAAACAGAGACATTTTAGAGAAAGTGTTCAAAGGAGCCGACCGAGTGAAGCAAGTGCGCCTCCAGACTCTTCGCGGCGAGTTGGAGAGCATAAAGATGAAGGAGTCAGAAATCGTATCTGACTACATCACGCGTGTGCACACAGTGGTGAATAAACTCAATCGCAAAGGAGAAAAGCTAACGGATGAGCGAGTTGTTGAAAATATTTTGAGATCGTTGACGAATGAGTTTTTGAATGTGGTGTTTGCGATAAAGGAGTCAAAGGGTCTGGCGATGCTCACAGTAGACGAGCTTGCAGGTTCTCTTTAAGCACATGAGCAACGTAAGAACAAGAAGAAAGAGGAAACGCTAGAGCAAGCCCTTCAAACCAAGGCGTCAATCGAAGAAGAAAAGCACTTCAAACAAAAACTTGTTGGAGAGATAATGACACACCGATTGAAATAATAATAATAATGTGGAATAAGTAGTCTGTTCACAGGGTTCGTCTCAACTTCGTTAAAAACGAAGGAAACTAGTCCATTCTTGTGGTTCGTCTCCACTTCGTTAAAACGAAGGAAACTCACCAACTTGGTGTGCTAAAACTTCTCGAACCCTGCAAGTATACACGTTCATGTAGCAAGCTTAATATTGGAAGACCAAGTCGAACCTCAAGAAACTTTATCGAGAGAAATACACACGAAATTGTAAAGGAGTTATCAAACAGGTTACTAAAATGGTTCGTTGAAAAGTTAACTATGAACAATAAAACAGAATGTAACACAAGAGTAAAAGCGTTAGAGGGAGTTAGAGGGAGTGGGGAGTTCGTCAAAGGCGAACCGAAGGACGAAGTGTACACCGATCCTGAGACTCTCTCGAGTGCTCAATGTCACTCTCTCGAGTGATTTGTTGGTTCTCTCGAACTCAACCTCGTCTTCACGGGTGTGCTACTAGATGAACTTATCTCTAAGTTTCGCACTAGTCACTCGACTAGGGCTAGTTAAGGAGTTGCTCACTCGTTCCTCTCGGAACCAGCAAGGATGGTCACGAGTTTCTCAACCTCGTGTCTGAAGGTTTAAGCCTTAACTTGATTGCCCAAGTTCATCCAGAAATCGCTGTTACGAACTCCCCTAACCCTCTAACTATGAGATTAACTACTTATTGTAAACCTTCGTTAATTTGCTAAACATGCTGAAAGAACTAACGGCTGAGTATTGTAAACGTAAAGTAAGGACATAATGAACAGAGAAGATAAACGATAGAAATGTGAAACTTAACTTTTATAAAACTGGAAACGTCTTCGGTGAAACTCTGGTTACAATAAAACAGAGTTAAGCTATGTCAATAACGAAAACAAAGAAGACAACAAAAATAACTTGGTCCAGCTAAACAGCTCCGACGACCGGAAATAAATGCAGAAATGAAAGAAATAAACGGTGGACGGTGGTCGAAGAACTCTGAAGTTTCGACAAATCTCTTTTCTCTCCGAGTTTTCTCAACGTTGAAAACAAGCGTTCGTCGTCTTTTATAGGCAGCCGACAAAGGTCTGCTACGTGTTCTCCACGATCCTCGGACACTCTGCTATGAAATGTCTGCTCCACGCCGCTCCGTGTCAGTACGGACGCGTCGTTACAAACGAGCGGCTAGGATTAAATGGGCTTTACTTGGATGAACGCCACGCGTCTTTGGTTGAGATATTTTCTATGCTCGACTCCTTCGTTATCGGGCCTTGAATTCGTCGTTATGAGCTCATTGAATTTCTCTTTATGGATATGTCAACTTTGTTGATTGCGAGAGATTCATTCGTTATCTGGCCTTGTCGACTTCGTCATTAGCTTCGTTAGTGATCATGTTTTCGCTGCAAACGAAATAACAAGTATCAACTTCCTTAAAATCATATACTTTGTAAAGATTACATGCTATTTGTTACTACTAATTCTCTAGAATACTTCCTACTTAGAAAACTATAGGACGTTCGTTTTAGGCGAGAATAATGTCGTTGTCGACGAAAGTTCATATGCATTTATAATTTTTAGCAATTTCCTACTAATATTTATCTATTTTTCCTACTTTAACTCTCAATTATTGAGAGTTATCAGCGTCAATCGATGATGAAGAGGTACTTTATTCTAAACAATTTCAGAGTAAAGGTCGCTACAGTGGAGGTCATGGATATGGTCGCAGTAGTCAAAGCGACAGTTATGATGCGGAGAAGGAACATACGAGTCAAGCGAATTGGCGCGGAAGAGTACGCTGTCTAGGAAGAGGTGGTAGATCGAATCAGTCAAATATTGAATGCTACAAGTGTCACAAGTATGGTCACTATGCGAGTGACTGCTATTCCAAAAAATGTTATAATTGCGGTGAACATGGCATTTTGCGAGGAATTATCGAGTGGAGAAAAATGTTGAAGAAACAAGCAACTTAGCAGTAGAAAACAATGGTAATGATGATGTTCTTTAGCTCATAAAGAAGGAAGCGACAATAATGATACTGTGTGGTATCTCGATTCAGGGGCAAGCAACCACATGTGCGGACACGAGCATCTGTTCAAAGAGATGCGGAGAATTGAAGATGGTCATCTTTCGTTTAGCGATGCATCAAAAGTAAAGGTAAAAGACAAAGGTACGATTCTTTTGTGAAAAATGATGGCTTGATAGGGGCAATTTAGGATGTTTATTATGTACCAGATCTCAAAAAAAATATTTTGAGTTTGGGGCAACTCACAGAGAAGGGTTATTATGTATTTTTTAAAGACCGGTTGCTGCATTTGAGGGATAAGGAAGAGCGTTTAATTGCTCGAGTTGAGATGAGAAGAAATCACATGTATAAATGGAATTTGAGTTGTGACGTACGAGCACATGAAGAAGAAGAAGAAAAACCACAACAACCTAGAATGCGAAGTTCGCAAGAATTGTACGATGCAACATAAGAGATGCATCTTGAATGTCTTTTGTCAGATGCGGAGAATATTAGCTCTGATGAACCAGTACGAGATGAGAAGTGGCGAACTGCAATGGATGAGCCAGTTTATTCGCATTGGAATTCGTTGAAGTGAGCAAGGAACAAGTTGCATATATTTTTAAAGTCGTTGCCGAAAGTATTGTTCGAGAAATTCAAGAAGATGATTGGCATGACGGATGGCAAGAGCATTTAAGTTTATGAAGGAGTTTTGTTGGAATAAACTTAAATGAAAATTTATCATTTGGTTTAAAAGAAATTAGTGGATGTTTTATTTAGGGAATTAATGTGATTCTATAGTTAATTAGGAAGCAATTAGAGAATCAATTAAGGAATTAGAGGATCCTTGATTTAGGAATTTTTGGAAAACGTATTTGAGAAATATAATGTCAAATATTATAAGAGTGTTGGAGGCTAAGTTTGGTAATAGGCTATAAATAGAGGACTCATTCCATGGAGCAAAGTAGAGAGACAATTGTAGAGAAAAGTGAGAGAATTTTATTGAGAAATAAAGAGAAAGTGTTCTTAGAGAAATTATTGTGTGCATTATCTCTCCAATCTCGAAGCGAAAAAGCTTGTTAGATTATTAATTGTGTTTATTATTTTTTGTTATTTGAATTTAGTTTTCACAGCCATAGTCTTAAAAATATCTTATATGACATATTTTTAAAACATACCGAAACTGGAAGATTGAGTTTGCGTATGAGCTTGAGACTATCTACTGAAGTCTTCAATGTACTTGCTTTGTTGTTATCCTTGACTTCCATAACTAAAATCAAATTCATCTTTCCATCCTTATTAAAATGACAATTTACAAAATGTTTGAGTTTCCGTGCAAAACTCTAGTGTGTTTTTAGTCAATAAATTCACTTAATTTTCCTAAGCCATGTTTGAAATTGATGGACTGAGATTCTAATGCTTCTCTTGACATATATAAAAATGGTCGTGTTCAACCTGTGAGAATCACAATAAATATAAAGCTTGCCATGATATCAATTGGTCTAGATATATGGCATGTGATCTGGTTGTACTTGCCTATACTCCAACTAAGAAAGAATGAAGTGTAAGTATGCAAATTTTGAATTTTACACCACTTATATCAACCTTCCTTGGGGCATTTCTCCAAATTATGAAAAACCAATTAGCCATTAAAATAAACACTGGCCTTTTAGATCTAACTTGTATTGATATTTGGTCGGGTTGTTCAGTCCGACAAAATAAATACTAACTCTCTAGATTTAACTTAAAGAAATAGTGGAACCATATCGAAGCCTAAGAGAGCAACTTAATTTCTTAATGTTAAAACAAAAAACTAGAGGTTTAGATATTTTAAATAAAATTATCGGTAAACAATAAAACGAAAACTTACAATCAATGTTTTAAAAGGCTAAAGGCGGCCTCAAAGTTTTTCCTCTTAAAGAGGCGAGGCGTAAGCCTGGAGTTGGTATGAGGCGTAAGCCTCAATTTTAATTAAAAACATTAAAGGGATTCTAAATTTATATAAACATGTAGGATAAAACATAATAATTGTGTAAAAATATATAAGAAACAATTTTTGTAACGACCCGATTTCTGGAGTTCAGTTTCAGGTTAGTTGGTCCTTATCTTCGTTAAGAATTCGCGGTTAAGTTGGAATTAATATGAGAGTTAATGTTCCTTTCGTTTTTAATGACGGGAGATGTTCCGGTTCAATTAGAGATTGGGGTGTTGGCTTTGTAAATAAAGTTAAATAGAGATTTATTTTTGGTTCCGGTGAGTTTCGAACCCAGGAGCACTTGCTTGGGATAGTGGTTTGGCAAGGGAAGATTAATTAGAAAATAAGCGTCCGTACCAAGGTTCGAAGAGGTGATTTTTGGGATTAAATGGTTTAATTTGATAAATGAGATTTTAGGTCTTTGGAGTAGGGGATTCTCCACTTTCACGATTTCCAACGCAATTGCAAGAGGCCATCACCGTTTGGCTCCACCTTTTCCAACGTATGCTGATCCCAAGGTAAGGTCTCGTTTGGTTTTTTTGTTCGTCGTCTCCTCCTTATTGATTTAGAGTTGGGATGTATTGTTGATTGGGTTTTGATTTTAGAATCTTGCTGTGAAGAATCGAAATTCCTTACTGACGATTCATCTTCGCCCGAGCCAAGTCGTTCCGGAACAGCCGTCCACGCCGCAACGGACCCGTTCGCGCGCTCCGCACAGTCGCATCGAGCCGACGGCACAGCAGCGCTGCCGATCCTTGTTCGCCAACATCCGTACGTGCGCCGCTTTGCCTCTGCCCGCACCAGTGAACGAGCGCCTTCTGCACGCCAGATGCATCTGTCGTTCCTGCCCGGTCCGTTCGCCAGTAGCAGCCCCTCACGGTTCTCGCGCTTCGCCCGCCAGCGCCTTTGCTCGATCGTTCGCTGCCCTTCGCTCGCGCGTGCAACTGCGAGCGAGTTGCTGTTCAGCCGGGTGACGTTCTCTGCACGAGCAGCCTTCGTTCTTCTCTTTATGGGTAACGTTTCGTTGTTGTCCAAGTTCATTTTAGGGGTTGTTTTAGATGGATTAGTGATTTTAATTAAATGCTTGTGTTCTTTATTATTGCTAGGTGTTTTTGTGGTGGTTTGCAGCTTTGGTTTTCTCTTGGGTTTTAGTTCGTCGATTCCAGGTAGGGATTCTTGCCGTGGTTTCGTGGACTGTACGAGCTTTGAATTTTACCTTGTTGGTTGTTCTTTTTAAGCATGTGACTTTCGTGTTTTATGCTTGTTTCTAATGGATAAGACTTTCTTGATTATTCTGCAAGCATGTTAATTCATAATCATGTAGTGTGTGCCTTGAGCTTGTCTATGCTGTCTCTTATAGGATCTTGTTAGACTTATTTCCTGTGATGAGAATAGGTTAGCCCTCGTTTCCTAGTGAATATGTTTGTTAGTTGTCGTTCTATTTTCAGGTTGTGTCTAGAATGCCCTAGGCTTAGGTTGCTGTGTGTAAGTCCCCAATGGGCGTCACAGTTTGTAAGGATTTGGTTTTATTTTTATTATTTTATCACTATTTATTTTAATTTATTCTTCTTATTATTGGTAATTTGTGTTTAATATGGTGTTGTGTATTTATTGTGAATTCAAATGTTATTTTCTTGTTTTAGATATAATTTTTAGGGTTTAGGGGTTTTAAATTGAAGAAAAAGGGTATTTTCTTGTGTTTTACTCCTATCCCTTCACCCAAACAGCCCCCTTCCCCTACAAGCTGCCCAGATCATGCCACATGGCGCGATCCAGACCACCCAACCCTCCCCCCATCTTCTCCCTTCTTCCTTGCACGCACAAGCCGCCCATGCACAACCCCTTCTCACACATCAAACGACCAATGTCGCCGATGCCATTGTTGTCCATACCGTCTCCGACCGCCGCCACTTTGCCCCTCAAACCGAGCTTTCGAGCTCGGTTCGCCGCTTTTCTTGAGGTCTCTTTACTCCCTTTTCACTTGTAAGACCTTTATCCCACTGTTTCCTAGGTTTTCCCATTGTCTTTCTCAAGTTTTCCGGCCGGATTCCATGGATTTCGGCGAGATCTCAAGCTTGTTTTCATAACTTCTTTTGTAGTTTCCCGTTGCTAGAGAGCTCCGGTTGAAATATCGAGACCTTTCCAACGAGGTATGACCCGCTCCATTTCGTGATGGCTCGTCGTCGGCCACCGCCGGGCTCCGGTGACGTTTTTCTGGACAGCTTCTTCATCTCGATCCCGTGATTATTTTTCCGTTCGTAGTTCGTTTAGATTGTTCCTAACGAACCCTCGACTTTGTTTCTCGTTTAGGTGACCCGGGAGACTTTTCTTAGCTAGCGTGGTAGCTTTGGTATTCGATCGAGTCGTCGGAAAAGGTACGGGGTTTCATTGTGAGTCGGGTGTGGCAATTTTATCGCAAGTAATAGCGTGACTAGGGCTTTCGAACTATAACATGATGTTTGGATGATTGTATCTTTGTTATTTACTTTCTCGAATCTCTCGTTTTGGCTTGTTATGCGAAATTTGATATAGCTCGTGTTGTGAAGATTGTTTTCGTGTATTTGTGATATCCCATGTTGTGAAGTCATCTTGTATTTATTGGTATAATGTTACATGTGCCATCTTGTTTAGTATTGTATGTCATAGACTATATTGTGAAACATATTGTAACAAGAAATTATGTGATTGAATTGTTATCTTTTACCTGGTTGGACTTTATATGGCATGTTGTGTGTTCTACTTGTTTGCCCGTTGTAGTACGTGAGACGGAGGGTGATCCATGATTCGCTTGACCCTGACACTACTACAACGGCACCGTACGTGAGACGGAGGGTTGTCATGGCCGGCCTGACCCTAACGCCTACGGGAAAAGGCCACTGTGACAGATGACGGCGCAGAGGAATGCCTGTTGGTGAGCCTGCATGCCTGGGATGTTGTCTGCATACATTGATCCCCGCATGCTGGGGTTAGCTACGACACCCCCATTCTATTTTTTTTAGCCCGAGGTTTAGGGATACTCTGTGTATTCCTCACTCGTGGACCCTTCCTGATATGTTCAGATAACTATTTCGGCATCTGCGTATGCCCCTGTTGTCACGGCATGAGCACCGTTGACCTGGTAGTGATCGACCAATGGATCGACCCTACCATGTGTGCCTTTTACTT
>JBBMEF010047126.1:0-13227 GCA_037832685.1 Sicyos baderoa
TTTTAATTCCGCTTTAAATGCATGCAAGTAGTAAAGACTAGGTTTAGTTCTGTTAAACCGGTCGGGTCTTTACAATTCGCTGTTAGATCTTCTTGCGAACGCGAACCAGGAGATTACATTCCAACTCAAGAGAGGCACGTGGCAGACATCCGACCAAGGACGCACCAGAGCCACGAGTCGTTCAAGCGGACGAGAATCGCGGGACGAAGTGGAGAACGTGGGCGAGAAGAGCGGACACAACTTGTTTCCTATAAAAGCAGACACAGAAGACGAAGAAACTACGGAAGAAATATAGAAACTAAACGCTGCCGACAGAGAGAATCTGAGAGAAGAGTGAAAAAGAGTTGAGAGATCAATCCATAGTACCTTTAAAGAGACTTGACGTACGTGAAGTCAATTGGACGCTCAGAGTTTGAAGTCGCTAAGCAATTCAATATTTATATTTGTTTCGCCAATTTATTACTTTATTTAAAGTTTTTCCTTTATTGCTTTCTTTACAGTTTTTTCGCAATTTTACTGCTTTATTTATAATTTTTTCGCATATTTATAATTCGATTGTTTTATTCAAACCTTTACATTTATAAAGTTCATTTATTCAATTCTGAGCATTTTATTATTCGCTTGTCTATTTAAATTTCAATTCAGGATTAGCAAAGATAATATTCGCTAAGTTAATTCGCAACGGAAACCGTTTACTGAATGTAAAAGTATAGGAAGAGGATCAAGAGGTTCCGTTATTTAGCTTCGAGAGAAGTAAATATTTCTATACTTTATTCTAGGTATTTTGTAAACGGGAGTTTACAATTCGCATTCGCTTAGAGATAAGGTTTACCAGAATTTTAGTACAAATTAACGAACTTAAGATTCGAGAGAACTAAGTAAGTTGGCGTTAGTTGAAATTGTTAATTAATCTGCGAAAACTTTTATTGCGAACTCCTGCATCTTTTTCTACATTGTTCTACTCACTCAAATTCAACTTTCACCAAACTACTTAATCACATAACAACCTGACAAATTGTTATAAACATTTTTGCATTCGCACCAACTTACAAATAGAAACGAAATAAATTATAATTCCATGTGGAGATGACTTATTACTTACTTTAAAACTTGCTTCAACGATAATGTACACTTGCATTAGCAATTCACAATAAGATTTAATTATTTTTCGCTAAAAGCGAACCACCTATTCAGCGAACATAGGGTTAAAGTAAAATATATTTTCTGCAATTTCTAAATTTAATTCAAAAATAAAAAATAGACATAAACTTTAAGCCTAAAAAAAAGTAAGAGTTTCTTAATTTATTTACAAAATATAGACATTCCCCTACTTTTCCCTATTTTTAATGCATTTTATGTGTAAATATTATTGAGTTTGTTGATGTTTTGATAATGATTTTTTGTATAGGAAAAAATTTGAAAATGATGAACATGAAAAGCATCCGGGAATGTTCGAAGGGTTCAAGAGTTGATTGAGAAACAAGTTTGAAGTGGGTTGAATACAAAAGTTGAATACACAAATGAATGGAAAGCGTTAATGAGAAGAACATCCAAGTATTGAAGTTTTCCATGAAATGGAGAGACTGAGATTTAAAAGAAAATCTTAATTTGTTGTAAAGGAGCTGCTAGGTGTTAAGATTTTGGTGCTAATTCTTGTGTTTCTTGGTCTTCTTTTTGGCTATCGGTTGTATAATGGAAGCAAGACACAAGGTGTTATAGTTGCAATGAAAAGAAGGCGGCTCATCATCATCAGCAGCTTGGTCTTCTCGTTTTAGCAATAAGTTGTTGTTGAAAACAAACTTATAATATTTGGCATCATCATGTGAAGCAGTGCTACTGGACGCGGAGTGACATTGTGAACATATCACCATATCATCATCATCATTATTATTATTTGTCATCATGATTTTGCAACCACATGATTCCATGCCGTACGACTCCACCAGTTTCCTGTATTCATCCTCCACATGAACGCCCTTGCGACGCCGCCCCCCCTTTTTCACTCGGCCTTCAACAAATGAGTTTGTCACTTTCTTCGCAAGTTTCCGCCACGTCCGCATCACTGTCTCATGGATACCCTCTGTTGACCCATCAAACCTTTTTAATGATCTAATTCTTTTCTTCAGAATATTTCTCGTCACCACCCGGAGGATCTTCACGCAGCCTGAGCAACACTGAATCGAACATGTTACACGCGGAGGATCTCTTGCCCGCGCACAACAACCATCCTCCTCCTCCATTTTGCGTTTGTAGTAGTACGCCCAGCTATCCACAACGTCTTGTAGCCACGCCCCCTGCGACAAAACGCCTAAATATCGGAGTCTATCTTTGCCTTCATCCTCTACCTTTGCATTCACCTTCTTCACTAACACGCCTCGTATAGCCCCGGCATCGGAGCAAACTTGTTGGAGTGTTGTATACACACCTCTGCTTGCCAATAAAGCCAGTGCAACCAAGCCTTTTACCTTCCCAATATCAACATCATCATGGTTTTCTAATTCATGAACAACACAAGCAGTGTTATTGAATTGCAAATCTTCCCATTCAGATCTACTTACACTCGCGCACGGCCCTGCCTCTTCTAGTTTGAACTTTGATGTCACAACACAAAGCGGATAAAATGTAGGATTTTGTAGAATTTCGCGTCCCAACGTAGATATTGCTTCCGAAACCAACAGTTTCCTTCTCTCTTCCAACTTGTGGCGTTTCATTGGCTCATGATGGTGATACTTTTGGTAAACCAATACAACAAATAACTCCGCCAAATGCCTACATATTTGATCTGCCCATTCTTCCCTCACAACTACTTCATCACGCTTCAAACTGTCGTCTACCTGGATCGCGAATCTTGGCATTCTGTACTTTGTTTTTCCACCCAACTTACAGTTACCTAATTCATTTCCGAAGAACTTCTTTATATCTTGAGGAAGTGCCGAGAATGGAACATCAGATGTAGCCTGAGTACAATATATATATATATATATATATAACACAATTAGAAAAGAAAAGAAAAAGAATGATAGGATAGGATAGGATAGGATTAATTATACCAAAAATACAAAGGGTATGGAAACACAAAGCAATTCCACTTGTTGAGTAAATATTTCCCAAGCATTTGAAGAAGCTCTTTGAATACTGCTGCTGCTGCATTGTTGTTCATCTTCTTCTGATGGATGTGGCTCAATAGCCCATAAATCGATCCGGGGCATGAATATCAAGCAAGATCCTCTACTTACAAAGTCCGCTGCAAAATTCATCAGCTATTAATATATATATATATATATATATATATATATATTATGATCAAAAAGTAAAATACACTTACCTATTGTGATTGCTACTCCTTGTTCTAAGCTAGCATAGCCTTGAGAGACTAATGTAATTAAATCAAGCTTCCTTATTTCAACGTGTTCGCTATAGCTATTCATAACGTATGAAGTGAGACGTCTCTGCCCACCCTTCGGATTTCCTGCAATTAGAATACAAAACCCGGGACTATCTTCCAAGATAAACGACCTACTACTACTCCTTTGCTTCGCATTCTTTTCATTTGCAGACCTACAATCTTCATCTCGACTTGCTTCCTCCCACTTTCTCGTTATTTCATTTCTGATTTCATCCTCTTTAAGTAACTCATCAACATGGAGCCACCATTTATTAGTATTCTCCATTACTTTCTTTCTTTTCAAGCCACAAACCACAACACTTTCAATGATTGCTGCATCTTCACGAAGAGTATTGGGCAAGCATATGCTTTCTTCCATATAAAGTAAAACGAGTAAAGTCGAAAGCGGCCGAATAAGACAGGAGATGAGGTGAGAAGGAAGAAGAAGAGGCGAGGCTGCGACATCGTTGGCTACCACCGATAACTGGCCTCTACGAGAGCATGGAGGTGGACAAGTTGAAAGAGCTTCCAACCAGTCCCTCTCCTCTACTACTACCACGTCAACGGGAAGATCTGGTCGAGGATGACCATAATGAGAATCTACCTTGGACAACACTTCTTTCACTGGAAAACTTCTTCTTAGAGCGATCATGGCTGTTTGAGTACATAGAGCTTTAAGATCTGCACCAGCAAAGCCTGGAGTTTTTCTACCAATCCATTCCACAAAACTAGGTTTGAGTATTGCTTTTGGCCACTTTTGAGTGTAGAGTGAGAGAATGGAAATTCTATCCTCAAGTGATGGGAGGGGAAAATAGATTTCTCGATCGAATCTTCCGGGCCTCCGTAGAGCTGAATCGATAGCATTTGGGCGATTCGTTGCGCCTATTACCACAACACAACCACGGGATTTGATGCCATCTAATAAAGCAAGTAATGTGGAAACAACAGAAGTATGAGTTTGATCTTGCTGCTGGTTATTTCGCGATGGTACCAATCCATCGATCTCATCAAAGAATATTATTGAAGGCTGACATTCCTCTGCAGCTTGAAATAGTTGTTTCAAATGCTTCTCTGAGTCCCCGACATACTTTCCCAAGCAATCTGCGCCTTTACACGAAAAGTAGGCTATTCTTTTCTGGCCTCGAGCACAAGAACCAACCAAGGCTCGCACCACATGCGTTTTACCTGTTCCGGGATATCCATGCAAGAGAACACCTCTCGGAGGCGTTATCCCATGGCTTTCGAAAAACTCAGGGTACAGTAAAGGTATGGTCACAACTTCCTTCATGCAATCAATCACTCGTTGAAGCCCACCAACAGATTCCCAACCTCCCATACCAAAGTACTTGTCATCATCTTTTTCACTATGTGTACCACCAACAAATGTGGGCACTATGTTTCCAAATTTTCCATCCTTAATTTGCCCATCATCATGATCATCATCACAATCACCATTTGATTCGAACTCTCTATTTTTTGTATTATTTGAGTTTAGATGATCACTATGAGGTTGTTGGAACATAGGAAGATGTTTGGTGCAAGCCATGAGAAATTGTTTGTGGTCAAATTTACAGGCACTAAAACGTGCACAAGCCAAATGGTATGTTCTTCGACATTTCTTGATTCGACATCCGAGAGTTGCACCACGCCTCCTACAATGGGTGCATTTTAAGGACTTTCCTCTGGTTATAGCAGCCTCCACATTGTTCCAAGATCCTGAATCTGTTAAGTGAACCTGCATAATGCAATATTATGATATATATAAGTTCAAGAATTTTATATTGTCTAGCTACTATTATTTTATATTGAAAAGTCCATACACGTCGTACGTCATACCTCTGGACTCCAAAGAATACATTGATAGTGGACCCATCTTCGAGGGACTCCATGACGATCGACGTCGATGGGGCTAATAAGACGACCGAGCCATCCATCTTCACGAGAAAAGCCATCTAATTCATTTAGAGGCGGCATATCCTTGGTTGGAATAAGAGGTGGTTTTCCATCACTTCCTCCTCCACACAATTCACAATGCCTCCCCTCCAAGTTTTCAACATTAATACCGCTGCACTCTTTTTCTTTCTTATCGCTTCTCTTGCGTTTCCCACGCAACTCCTTTGCTACATTCACTTCTATTGAATCCGAGTCTTCCGTATCAGTATCAGTATCGGTATCGCTATCATTTTCATGTCTCCCCTTCATTATTTTTGTCTAACGGAAAAACAATATTTAGAAACATTAATATCTACCCAAGTCTAAATTCTATGAACTAACAACAAAATAGAAATTGGCAAAAGACATCGTAAATTAAAATAAATAAATATATATATATATATATATATATATTATCAAATAAAGCAACATTTGGGATTTTTTTTTCTCTAACAATATTTGAGATTTAATTTTTTTTTTTTAGATAACAACATTTGGAATTAAAACATATAAAGGCTTGGCAAAGTTAGCATACTGTTACAGTGGTATCCAAATCCTTCCATTATTGATTCATGCTGAATTAATATCTAACGAAGTCTAAATTCTATGAACTAATAACAAAATTAAGATGTGAAGAATAAAATAAAACAATTTCACTAATGGTTTGGCTAAATGACAACTCCCTTTTACCCCTTCCAAAAAAAAACCAATTTATTGGATTTTGTATACACACACAATTACATATGAAAGCAAAAAGGCTTCCGATTATCAAAAATAAAATAAAGTAAATAAAGTAGCAAACAAGAATTGATTTCTCAATTTGACAAAATAGAGATGCGTGTGAGTTTGGTTGGTAGCTTAATTAAATAATGTCAATCAAATAACATCAATGCTCACCTACTCCTTTAGAGGTCTTGTGTTCGAATCTCCCACACCCCAATTATTGTAATCTCAAAAATTATAATAATAATAATAATAATAATAAGATCTCCCGAGGAAAATAGCATCTAAAATTTGATAAGAATTTTTTTTTTTCATTTTCTGAAAAAATTACAAGAAGCTAACATTACTAGAATTAAAAAGGCTTATTCTTAAAATAGAAATTGGTAAAAGACATCGTAAATTAAAATAAATAAATATATATATATATTATCAAATAAAGCAACATTTGGGATTTTTTTTTTCTTTAACAATATTTGAGATTTATTTTTTCTTATTTTAGATAACGAAATTTGGAATTAAAACATATAAAGCCTTGCCAAAGTTCGCATACTGTTACTCTATGGTATCCAAATCCTTCCATTATTAATTGATTCACGATCGATGAATTAATATCTACCGAAGTCTATGTTTCACAACAAAAAAAAAAGTCCTTGAATATTTTTTTTATGCTAAACAAATTTATAATATCCGAATCATAAATTGTATGAAGTAATAACAAAATTAAGATGTGAAGAATAAAATAAATCAATTCCACTCATCTATTTATTGAATTTTGTATACATGCACACAATTACATAGTAAAGCAAAAGGTGTTCCGATTATAAAAAATAAAATAAAGTGAATAAGAAGAATGAGCATTGCGATTGTTAGTACAAAAAATGCATAAAAGGAGATAGGTAAATGATGATACGATACCTTGTGGTTGTAGCTAGGGAGCAATGGCTATGAAGTGAGAAAGAATTGGATGAAGACTAATTAATCAAATAGTGCGGCCGATGGCGAGGGCTTCAATTTTTGCTATTAACATAATTAAATTTCCCAATCAATGGATGTACGTAATATATATATATATATATATAGATAAGGAAAGAATTGATCTAAAACGAAATTAAAGGAAACATATACTACAAAAACAAACAAGGGAATCCATTTTTGGAGAATCATACGCCATTATTTTTGACCCAAATTTTAATTACAATGTTGGCGATGGAAAGAATATATATATATATATATATATATATATATACTTTCCTTGTTAAAATAGGTAGGAGACGGGAAAGGAAAGAAGGTTAGTTTTTGGAGAATTGAAATTGGAATATGCAATATTATATATTATATATTATGTAGATAGATAGATGGTAATTAATTAAAAAGAAGGCGCATTCCATTCTCCTCGGCGATTGTTGGTAAGAAGAAGGCAATGCCAGAATTAGACGTTGGTACGTACGTTTTGACATAATTATTTCTTTGATCTGTGTATGAAAATGAATGTATATGCATGCTCTGCATGCATGCATGTGTTAATTAAGCAGATCATGAGATGATGCGGGATTTAGAGGAAGAGGAGCAATACTATAACGTCAGAAAGTCAAAGAAAAAGGAAGCCGTAGGAGACACTAGCTAGGGAGGGAATGAATCATGAAGATCAAATTGGTGTGAAGAGTTTTGATTTGTCCAATGATTTTCTGTCCCAACAATTTGGACTTCCTTTACGACCAAGGCCTCGACATCCAACTGCTCGACCCCGAAAGCCTCGCCGACTTGAAGAGGAAGTACGCACAGGTTGAGCTTTCTAAGGCCATCTACGACCACAAGAAGGCCACACTCAACATCAAGTTGCTTGGTGCAAGGAAATATGGGCATTTAGGACGTGTTTGGTGTTGAGATTATGATTAAGTTAATCGGTAGTAAGTTAAGCTGGGTATTAAGCTAACTTGTTGTTTGGTGCAAGGATTAACTTAACCTGAATTTCTATTTATCATTTTTCATGCATTTTGTTTAAATATATATTCTTCCATTTGTTTTTTCTTAACAATAGATAAATAGCAAAATTACATTCATTTGAAATAGGAACAACATAACATTTACATATATATATAAATATATATTAATTCAATTTTAACTAAATATCTACATTTATACCATTCAACAAATTGAGGAAACATCTAGATTATATCAAAATAATTTTAGTTTTATTATTTCAATACAAGGTTGTTGATATAAGCTTAAAATTACAGGCATAGATATTATACACATGACAACAAGCTAATTATTTTTTAGTTTTAGTCCCACTTTTAGTTTATATCTAGAATTAAAAGAGCAATGAATCTTAAAAAACAAATACATTAATTATATGCCAACAAATATTCTTATAAATAAATAAAAAATTATAAAAGATAATCTAATTAATAGTTTAGTTATTTATACCTCCTTAAAAGTTATAAATCTTGTTATAATTATTGTTATAGAATTTATACTATATTTTTTTTTTTTTGAGAACTATAGAAATTATACAATTATGTTGTTGATTAAATATTGAAGATCTATATTTTATAAATATCCTACCAGATCTCATATCTTATAAAAGTTTTCTTTTTCAAAAAAAAAAAAAAGTTATAAAACTTTAGGTATCTCATTCTATTGAAATATTCTACCCTAATGTTGCATTTATTTGAAAATCAAAGTGCGTAAATGTAGGAGGGAAAAAAAGACGAGCCTTTTATAGAATGGTGTTGCCTTTTTTTGCCTTAAAATAGAGATGAAACTAATAAATAGGAAGGTCTCCTAATTAATTTCTTTTTGCATGTCATGACCTGGTTTTAATGCTACCAATGGGATTTAATTATTGCTTCCATTCACTTTTTCAAAAAATTATTAATTTAATTAATGTGGCTCAATGTGTGGAGAAGGATCCGGCTCCAATTATTTAAAACGGTACTCAATAAGATCAAAATAAGCTTGATTCAAAAATTATTTATTTGAGAATTTGTTATTATGTAATGAAATTATTATGAACTTTCGCTTCGTTATTGTATGATTTCGCTTAAGCGAAACTACCTACGGTTTTTTGATATGATGAATTTTAGCAGTTTGGCTAAAGCAAAAGTGCCTGATTGTGTGCAAATATGTTAAGTGTTTAAGAATTGATTCTTTTTAGTTTGTTTGCGCCAACGAAGCACAGAGAAATTATCAACAAAGGGGAGCTCGTAAACGAAGTGTTCGTCTAACCAGTCTCGACGAAGACGAAACACCTCGTCTCAACATTTCAACAAAGCTAACCTAGAAGAAGATGCACTTTGCCACCATGAAGCCAACGAACCAGAATACAACGTAGTATCCAGCCTGACATAGTTTCGTCGTAAGCGAAACTAAACGAAGCCAACCCTGAAAAAGGAAGTGGTCCCAACTTGGACAACTTTGGCAGAGTTGATCGTGGAACATAGAGTGTCAGGTGGTCCCAGCCGACAAAGAGTTTATTGGAGCAGAGGTTGATCGTGGAGCAGAGATGTCAGTGGTCCCCAAAGGACAAAGCTCCACGCACTCAGAATTCGTCGTCTTGTGCTGGCTATAAAAGGAGCCCTTCCCCCTTCATTTGTTCTTGTCGAATCCGAGAGGGTCTTCCACTTTATCTTAGAGTTTTTCTGGCCGGTTTCCTTTGTTTTAGCCGTAGTTTTCGTCGGAGTTCTTATTTCCTGTTTTCTTAGTTTAGCTCTAGCATAGGAGTAGTGTAGCCGGAGTTGCAGCGTTTGTTGGAGCAAAGAGGAGCTCTGACATCTCCAACCAGGCTTCTTCTTACCTTGTTTCTCCTTTATCGCTTTCTTTACTTTCTTCGTAGCATAACTTTGTATTAAACACTTTTATTGCTTTCAATGACATTTACAAGCTTTTCTATTTGTTTCGTCTTTATCTTCTTGCATGAGTAGCTAGTAAGTTCGTTGGAAGGAAGTAGACAAGTAGGGAAGTTTCGCCTAAGCAAAACTTCTAGTTACGAAGATTTTTATGCATGCTGAGTAGTTTTATTTCGCCTTCGAGAGAAGCATATGTGATAGAGCGAAATTGCATGTGTAACACTAGGTTCTGTTTCAGTTCTGCTTGCATGTAAAACGAATACTTAGAGATAAGGTTCGCCTAGTGCTATGTTGCATGGTTAGCGAGTTTGAGTTTGAGAGAACCAAACGAGGAGCTTGAGAAAGCCAACTTCTAGAGCTCGAGAGAGCCAAAGAGAAGCACATAGTATTTTGTGGTGTTGTTCGCTGAGTTTTAGTGTTTGAGTTCGAGAGAACCAAACCAGGAGTTCTAGAGAACCGCCTCTACTGCTCGAGAGAGCCAAGAGAGTTGACGAACAACGTTCGCCCTTAACCTAAGAGGTTTCGCCTACAACGAAACCGCCTGACGAACCCTATTCCCTTCCAATGTTCGTTTTCCGTTTATTTAACTTAGTTTAATCCCATTTCTACTTTAAATTCATTTGTTACCCAACTCTCTAAATTTCGCTTGAGCATAAGTTTTACTTTTCCCTAAGGAGATGACCTTTACTTACATTAAAACTTGCTACAACAAGGACTGTGTATACTTGCACATTTCTTAAGATTTCACACACTTCGTTATGTTATAGAAGAGTTTGGTTTTAACGAAACCAGCATTGACATGTAATCATTCTCTTCATTTATCTTCATTTATTGATATTTAGTTGTGAAAATCACTTACAGATATCAAATCCGCTGTGTGAACTATTGGAAGCTAATAGAGAGTTCAACTTTAGCGCATAATAATTTGAAAGCATTTAATGCGTTGAAAAATTCTCTAATCACTGCGCCAATTATAATTTCGCCTGATTCGACCAAGTCATTCGAACATGTGCGACGCCAGTGATTATGTTGTTGGAGTTGTGCTTGAGCAAAGAAGTGAGAAGTTGTTTCAGCCAATCTAAATAACAATATGTTTTATTTTATAATACAATTTATTTTCTTTCAAATATTTGATTTATTTTCTCTTTAATAGTATTAATTTTCAACTACTTTATAAACATTTACAATTTATTTTCTTTCAAAGAGCTCTAGAGTGAGAAGTTGTTTCACTTTAGAGGTTTTAATTAATATATATATATATATATATATATTTTAAATCCTGAATTAATAAACATTTACTCAATAGTTTATTGAGTCAAATTTCATTATATTTCATCCCTTTGATTTAATGAATAACAAAATACTAGATAATTTAATAAAGAAAATTCGGTTTGTTACTTTTGGAGAAATTCACATCATAATATTTTAAATATAAATAAAGGAAGGATAATGGATAGAGATCAAGGATGACGTGTCAATGCTGGTTTGGCTAAAGCAAAACTTTCTCTGATTTAGCGAAGAAAGTGTGTGAATCTCTAAGAAATGTGCAAGTATACACAGTCCTTGTTGTAGCAAGTTTTAAAGTAAGTAAAGGTCATCTCCACAGGGAAAAATTAAACTTATGGTCATCTCCACAGGGACCACCTGACATTCTCTACTCCACGATCAACCTCTGCAAAAGCTGCAAGTTGGGACAACTTCCTTCGTCAGGGGTGACTTCGTTTAGTTTCGCCAAAGCGAAACAATGTCAAGGGTTACTTCGTTGGGTTTTGGTTTGTTGGCTTTGTATCGACGAAGTGCTGCTTCGTCTGGTTGACTTCATTGAAATGTTGAGACGAAGCGTTGCTTCGTTGTGACTGGTTATAACGAACATCTTCGTCTACGAGCTTCCTTGTTAAGTGAGAACTCCGCTTGGCTTCGTTGGTTGCAAACAAACTAAGAAGAATCAATTCCTTAAAACACAACACATTTGCATACAATCAGACACTTTTGCTTGATCCAAACTACTAAAATGCATCCTACTAAAAAAACCATAGGATGTTTCGCTTAAGCGAAAGAATGTTATAACAGAGCGAAAGTTCATAATAATTCCATTAAATATTAGCAAATTCTCATATAAACACTAGTAGAAAATCAAGTATCAATGGCGGACATAAAATTTGGATTTTAAAAAACACGGAGTATCAATGGCGGATTTTAAAAAATGTCATTAAAGACTATCAATGGCGGACGATGCCCGCCATTAATACCCCACTATCGATGGCGAGCGATGCCCGCCATTGATATTTCTGTAAGTGTTTAATGCAGTTTCACTCTCGGGCTCATTTTCATTTCCTCTCATCTTTCTTCGAACTCTCTCAAAACAGAAACCCCCATTCCACCGAGACCACCCCTTCTCACCAGAACCGCTGCTCATTGGAACTCCTTGCTCACCACCGCTGCCGCCTCCACTCTAATTCACCGCCGCCGCCCATTCTCCTAAACAAACCCCACCGAATACCTCTTTTCTCTCAAGCTTTAAAAGGTACTATTTTCGACATTTTCTTAAATATTTAGGCATTAGTATAAATGTTTGTTTGTTTTAAGATAGAGTGTCAAGTTAGATTGGTTAGTGTGGTTTGCAATATATGTTTTTACTTTGATTATTGTTTTCGCTCATAAGGTGTTCGACAAAAGTCCTAAGAGAAATGTCATTGTTTTATTTGTGTATGTTTTGATTCATTGTTCAAATATTAGGTTTCCAAGCTAGAGTGCAAAGTTAGAATATTGGTTGGGGGTTGTATATAGACTTTTATTTTTATTTTAGTGTTTTTGCCCACAAGGTGTTCGACAAAAGTCCTAAGAGAAATGTCATTGTTTTTTTTTTTGTATTGATTTTGATTCATGTGTTCAAATAATTAGAGATTTGTAGAAATGCATGTTGTTTTGATAGAAATTTTCACTTGGAAATATATTTTGGCTTCTAAACAATGAATGAATGAATAATGTTTTGATAGACATTTTCACTTTGTAGGTTAATTTTCTCCTAGTTGACTTAGCTAGATTTCTAACATGACTACGGATAAGTCGTGGATGTATAAGGATCGAATGTCATCGGAATACGGTTTAGTAGTTGAGTTATTTATAAGAAGTGCAATACGACATTCGCAAGGTTCCAATGTTTTTTGTTGTCCATGTTTGAAATGTGTAAACGTCAAGTACCAAAGTGTGGATGTCGTAAGAGAACATTTACTTTTTCATGGATCGATCGAAGTTATAATATATGGGTTTGGCATGGAGAAGTAGTATCAAGGAAAAGAAAGGTGGAAAGTGTTCCAAAAGATGATGAACCAAATTTGG